>CAUYON010081328.1:0-13397 GCA_963573935.1 Arctocebus calabarensis
AAATGTAGAGTATCAATGTCTTTATATAGTGATCAAGAAAATGCCATGAAGGCTATCTGTAACAGTACGATGAAAACATTTCTGAATGTATATGAATCGTGCCCTATGATTGCACCAATGTACGGAATTATGATTCAATAAAATTATTTAAAAAAAAATGCTCTTCACACTACAGTACAATTAGATTCTTTTTTTTTCTTTTTGTTAAGTTCTTCTAAAACATGAAGCTTATCCTCCACATGGGGTTTTAAATCACCATTTCCACTAGCTGAATTTCCTCTGCTCTTCACCTGGCTGGTTCTTCTCACCCTTTGAATTCTTCATCACTTGTCTAATCCAAAAAGCATCCTTTCTCTGTTTTTTTCCCCCTTACACTTAACTTTATTCTGAAGAACTCAGTGTAATCTAAAACTCTGTGTCTATTTACATATTAGTGTAATACCATAATGTACCCTCCAACATTAAGTCCATATAGCAGAGGGATTGTTTTCTGTTTTATCAGCCACCAGGTTACCATCAACATGGGTCACAACAGAACATGACTCAGCGTGTGTGATACAGAGGAACTCTATGACTACTGCCCACAAGGACACCTTGATTTTCGTTTTCTTTCTAAAGTTCTAACAAAGCTAAGAATCCATTAGGGAAACTTCAAGACGTCACCTAAATTGGCCCCAAGTAACTCAACACACATAGAGTCCAAACCCCCACTATAAGGTAAAAGAAATTTATTTCTGCTGCTTTCGCCATGAACTGTTGGGAGCTGTAAGAGGTGACTGCCAACATGACAGTAGTGTGGTATTTTGTTCAAAGAATTATCCAGCCCCACTGTGCATAGAACCCAAGAAGATAATAAATTGAATGCTACAGTTTAGACAGAAAAAGTAGCTGCCTCTGAAAACTGCTTTATTAATTAGGTCTCTGACCCAGTGGTGATTAAGGACATAGCATCATTTAAGCTCTGTAAGATCGAGCATTAAAAACAATGAATTAACTAGTCCCTTTCCTCAGTACTAAGAGCAGTGAATTAACTAGTAATACGCAGAAGACGGAATGAGGAAACTGAAGAAGTAAAAATCAGCAGACAAGCTTTGTCTACATTGGAAAAGATATGTAGATGTGCTCTGTTTTATGAAGTCAAATCTGGATGACAGATGTTTCCAAACGACACACCGTCTACTCTCCATACTTCTTGTAAGCTTGCATACTTCTTACGGAGGCAACCACAGCAGTGTCACACTGAGAAAAACCTTATCAGGACAAGGTAAGTCCTCAATGTAAAAAAGTGGCTCATAACTAGAATCTATAAAGAACTCAATCAAATCCATAAAAAAAGAGCAAACAGCTCCATTAAAATCTGGGTGAGAGACATGAACAGAATCTTATGAAGACAAATGGCTAACAAACTCATGAAAAAATGCTGATCACCTCTAATCATTAGGGAAATGCGAATCAAAACCACCTTGAGATATCCCCTAACGCCAGTGAGAATGGCCCACGTCACAAGGTTCCAAAGCAACAGGTGCTGGTGTAGGTGCAAAGAGAAGGGAACAGTCTTGTACTGTTTGTGGGCCTTCAAAGTAGTACAGCCTTCATGGCAAGAAGTATGGAGAGTCCTCGGAGAACTAAAAATAGACCTTCCATTTGATCCAACAATCTCATTACTACCTAACTACCCAACAGAAAAAGTCATTTTATCATTAAGGACATTTGCACTCGAATGTCCTTAATGATAAAAAGCACAACTTGCATCTCAAAATGTGGAATCAACCCAAGTGCACATCAACCCATGAATGGATTAATAAACTGTGGTATACATGTGCCATAGAATACTATTTAACCATAAAAAGGTGGAGATTTTATATCTTTTGTTATAACTTGGATGGATTTAGAGAACACTTCTTAAGTATTCCAAGAACGGAAAATCAAACATCCCATGTACTCAATACTAAGTTGAAACTTATAGATTAACAACACTGTGCACATATGAGAAAAAGACTCAATGAAATTCAAAAAGGAGGGGGCAGTTCCCACCTTATGGGTACAGTAAATAGGTAAATGGCACGCTTCCTGGGTGAAGGTCACAACTACAACTCAGACTTGACTGTACAAATGTAAAACGATACAACCTAATTGTATCTACCCTGATATTAATCTGAATTTTTTTTTTTTTTTTTGCAGTTTTTAGCCTGGGGCCGGGTTTGAACCCAGCCCCGGTATATGAGGCCAGCAGCCCACTCCCTTGAGCCATAGGCACTTCCCTGAGTTTTTTTTAATTAGCCTATGAGGGAATGCATTTGAACTAGAAGGAAGGGACTTCTTCAAGCTAACTCAAATTGAAATCCTCTTTGTCAATATCGCAAGAAGCATTGCTACATTACATAACAAGGAGCATTGAGAACTGAGTAAACAGAAGTGGCTTACTTCAAAGACCAGGGTCTCATTTGTAGGTCCTGGTGCATACAGACGTTCTGGGCGGTTGAGGGAGCGTTGGTATTCAAACGTGGTCCCAGCAAAGGGGAACTCTCCAGGCCAGTCAATGCTCCAGCCCCCAGTGAGGTAATACTTCTGGCTGAGGCTTCGGACTGCAAGGTAACTGGAAGAGACCTGCAGCTCTTGGATGTCAATGCTCCAGGCCCCGGCAGGAACGATGACCACTGGATAATATTCTAAATGGAAAGAAGAGAACACTTACATATCCCACACTGCATCAGAGAAGGGGGACTAGAAATGCCCAGAAACATGTACTGCCCATTTTAATACAGTAAGGCTTTTGAATTATTAACTGATACTCATTCCTGTTCCATAAAATAATCAATTATTTCATTTTTCAAGTTATGTGTCTGAACACCAGACACATAAAATGTATGTGGCTTTCCTGAAGTCTCACCAAGCATGTTTGTGTGGAAAGGAGACTTGCTATTCTTCTTAGATCAATAAAGGCCACAAAATCCAAGGACACTTTTTTTTTTTTTGTCTTCCTAGGACAAATTTAGAGTCATTTATGCTCAACAGTGATATTCAGAAACCAGGGCTCAAAAGTTGAATTTTACTCAAATGCATTTAGATAACTGCCTCAAATATTCACTTGATACTGTGTATATAGATCATCTACGTTTCCCAGTAAGTTTCTTCGCTTCATAAATGCATGTGAGGCATACATGGGGACTGGTTGGCAAGTCAAAATTGCAAAGTAAGAAGGCATTTATTCAACACATTTCTGAGACGTAACATATTGATGAAACTCCTTGCATCTCTTGTTCAAGTTGACGAGAGCCATCATCACCATTGTGTTAGGGAACTACTCAAAGGTTCAACCACATGGAAGGTAACTCAAAGTTGTTCAGAAGCAAAAGTTGTGTTTCACTAATGAGAACAATGGAACAGCATCATCACTTACCATTTGCTTTGTTCTGGCTGAGGTACAGGCCTTTATAAAACTTGCAAGTCGAATTATCACCTTTGCAAACACCACATGCATCTGAAACAGCTTTAGAGCCAAGTTCATGATCACATCCTACAGGCTGTGACCAAAAAAAATAAAAGTGAGAAAATCAAAGATTAGAAAAACTATTAGAAATGGCTAAGAATAACTAAGAGGTACATAAGTTTTCTGTATTTATAGAACATTCGAGAGGCCATAAAGCTTATGGTTTAACAGCACAGTCTCAAGTTTGACTGAGTTGGGGTTCAAATCCCTCCTCTACTTTTGTCAGATGTATGACAGGTCAAGTTCATAACTTAATCTAAGTCTCAGACTCTTCATCCATGATACTAGAATAAGAAGTCACCATTGCTACTAATGCTAGGTGAGCTTATTCAGGCCAACTCTACAGCTTACCCATAAAAATGTTGGACAATATACATGTGAACAGGCACACATCCTCTTAAATGATCAATGAGCTTAAATTAGATCGAATTAAAATGGAAGAGAAAATGAGCACTCCCCCAAAGGGAAAATAGGAATAGTATCTCAAAATACATTGGTGAGGTTCTAATAATGTTATTTACAATCTTTTTTAATTTTTACAACTACTATATAAAGTAGGATATGTCATCATTTCCATTCTACATATAAATAACAATGGAGTAAAAGAGAAACTAAAATAAATGGACAGAAGTCATACAAAAATTAAGCTGGGGAATTTAGACATGGTGCCTATATCCAAGTGAAAAGTTTTGCCCTTTTTCTCAGGCCACCTGCTCTTCTTCAGACACAGAAGATCTCGCAACACTCCTTCCAGTACACATCTGATGTGAAGAAACACAAGCATGCTCATACACCCCCAAGCAGAAATGTTCTCTTACTTCACAAATCCCATCAATACAAACGTCCTTTTTGTTTGGCGAGCAAGGGGTTCCATCTTTCACTTTGCCAGACATTGCAAAAAAGAATTCAAAGTTCTCAGCCTTGCAGTACAGTTTACATCGATCTTCCTCTAGAAGCAAAGAGATGAAAGTAGGAAGTGGTCAAGAGGAAACTGTCAGGAAAATGATGTGTCCACCAACAGGATGAATTAAATTTCCATAGAAAGCTATCATCATCAAAATGGAAAATGCTGTACGCGTATATGTGCAAGCATGGTTGTGCAAGTGTAAGTACATTCTTTTGTGGCTTTTCAAAGTATGAAACCCATGTAACAATCCATAGAAAAGTGATTTAGTATTCACAAAGAATACTTTGAGTTTTTTTAATCCTTAGCGATAGTCATCAGACACACGACTGGTAGGTTGTGTACTGAGCCTCCCTGAATAATAACTGGTTTAAGTTTCACAGGTCCCTATGTAACGAAGGGGTGTTGCTGTGCTCCAATAAGAGTTTATTCAAGAATAAAAAAGATGAGATTTGGCCCAGAAACCATAGTTGGATGACCCTGATTTAGGACATGGATTAGGTATTTATTGAACCTTTGAAGAGGAAAGGTGTTAGGCACTTTGGAAAAAAAGAATACAGTCAGTAATGTTCATAAAATGTATAGAGAAGAATCCTATTGTAAAAATGAAGAGGAAGCAGATAAACTAATCCTGAACGCTAAAAAATAACTTATTGACCCATAAGTCCCTGAGTAGTTTCTGGTATCAGAGGCAAAAAGAAAAAATATATTTATAGAGTTCTTGTTATCAGAAAGGAGTGACTGTGCCAATTTCTCCATAGAAAGAGCTCTTCTTGGCCAGATTACGTTTCTCACATGAGACCTCGCGTGGGCGACATTGAATGATATCCCTAACAACAGTCCAACAACAAATGTGCAAACAGTTTGCAAATAGCTGTGCTTCACAAAACCCCCCAAGGTTAAAATTTAAATGTGAAAAAATTCACTTATTATGGTCCAAATTCGCAGATGTGTGAATAGATTCAATAGGTCTCATCTACAAATTTTTGCAAACAGCAAGTTAATTTAATGACTCTCTTAAATGTTTACATATGAGATTACAGAACCGGATTTCCTTTGTTCATTATTTGTAGGGATTAATAAATTCCAGAAAGCTGGTTTTCCAGCACAGAGTTTTGGAGGAGCTTAGGAACAAGTCCACCAAAGACACAGAAGGAAAGAAGGAGACAGTCCACTATTGTGGGATAAAGACAGTCCACATTTTGAATAAAGCCTTCCTTTGTTCTTTCTCAACTGCAGGAAAGTCACAAAACCTTCAAATCATGGTCAGTCTCTTCTGATGTAAGTGTCACAGAAGATGAAGAGGGAAAAGGTGGCCTTAACTTTTCTCTCTCCCTCCAGGAAGATGTAAGCTCTTAAGGCTAAGGTCCGTGTTCATTCAATCGACTGTCCTCTGCACTCAGCATAGTGTCTCCTGCGCAAAAGAGCTCAGTAAACACCTATCATGTGAATGAATGAAATTGCATCTTCCCTACTTAGTGAAAACTGTACCAAAATGAGTGAAAGAACTTCGCAACCAGAAAGTATTTTCCTAGTTACAAAACCTATTTAACTTTCTCCCTATGCATTCAACGCAGACACCAAGGAAAGGGTGAAAACAGGACGGATATCTATAAACATTATATTTGAACGAAAGAGGTAATGTGGGAAAGTCCCGGAAGCCAAAGCAAAGAACAGAAGAAGTGGTGGAAGGGAGGACAACAAAGTCTTCGAGAAAGAACCATAGATAAGATGTGTGAGATTGCAGAATATGTAACCAAGAGGAAAGAAATCTTCCAATGAATGATTCAAAGAGCTATTCCCACTGCTCTTTAGAACCTGCCTCTTGGGGCCTTCCTAGGTAATTACTTCTTTTCCTTGAAGAATGCCTCTAGTAAAGGAGAATGTACTACCTACGAAGGGAACATACTTCCATTTTTGACGGTTAACATTTACTTATTCGTTCATTTCAAACATTATAGCGATTAAATATATGCCAAGCATAATTCTTAGAGAAACAAGAACGTTCCAATTGCTTCATCCTTGGGGAACCTGAACTCTCATGGAGATCAAGATAATAGCAAAAGAGTAGATAAAACCACATTTATGCCTTGAGAAGCGTTACGGAGAATAAAATAGGATTTAGAGACCGGCATGAAGAAAGGACGTTTTGAACGGCTTGCAAGCAAAGGCTCTTCAAGGAACTTAGTAGGCTTTATATTAATTCTGTTCTCTGAAGCAATTTCATACAGATCGAAAACCCCTTTGAATTTTTGAATGTAACTACTTTATTTTCTAGAGTAATTGTCTATAGGTCCCTTATTACTTTCTCTTAAGACCCTGCTTTTAGAATTTTCATGTCTGTCTCTAGCTGTGCTTTGGACAGTCATGACTCAAAACCAGATCAATCCTTCTGAAACGGCCGGGCTGGACCCAAATAAAGTGGTGCCATCCTGTCTTTTGATTCGGAGGCTCTGCTTCTTACAACGATGTCTCTAACCACATTAATTTCCTTTATGGTGATAGATGATAGAGGTTCCTTCTGAGTTTCTGCACGAAACTCAGTTCATGAATTGTCACTAAATTTAGTCTCTTCGCATTTCGCACATGTGCAGTTGGGCTCCCCATGTCTCCTTTTTCAAGGGAGCATGAGTACGTTTTGCTATATTAAGTGACAGCTTATTCTACACAGATAACAGACACTACATTAAGTTCTTCTCGTCTAACAAAAATTCATGTTGGAGGATTTAGTCCAAATGAAAACAAATTAGTTGTTAAAGTAAAGGATGAGCCTTAACTTTTGAGCCATATAAGTACTAAGAGCCTAGTATTGAGATAATTCTTACTCTCACCCCATGCGTGCGCACACATGCCCTCTACAAACAGTCCGTCCCACGCCTGTAATTATCCGACATGTCAGTTACTGAATACAGGGTCCCTATAGGGAATGTATGATTTCTTGAGTTTTGAGTCTGGAAAATTCATACCAACTTCAGTTAACATCCCTGGGAGACTGAATTGCCGAAATGTCAAAGGTGAATTGAGAAACGTAATTATATTCCAAACACTTTGCTTGCAGATATAGGAGACAAGGGGTATCTTATGAAAAAAAAAATGTGGAAAAATAAACAAAACCTGTGGGATGAAAAAGTAGGCCAGGAGGGGTCTGGGGGAATGAAAGGAAAACATCGAAACTCTTAGCCTTGGGCAGTAATTTCTCCTGTATTGTTTGTTCCCATTATCACCCACATCGAGACATATTTAAGGGTCACAGAGAGCAAATTACCTTCTACTTTTGTATAGGGTTTCCACTGGTAGAACCATCCACGGAAAGGTTTGCTGTTGTATTCCGCACACTGCTGGGCTCGAAAATCCAGGCTATTTTCATTACAAGGGTTAATGTTACACAGCTGATAAACACGGCTCGAACCCGGACAGAACTTGCCACCATACTGAGGCCTGAAAATACAATTGAAGAACTTTAAAGCCAGTGATCAACTTTATTGCTATTGGTCCTATGCAGTGACACAAGGACGCACAATCAAAAGAAGAACAGTGGTACACATCTGTTACAGGACAGATGGACACTCCCTGCATGTAACCAGCTATCTCTTCCTGTATCTGTTCTGGACATAACCAGTCAGGGAGACTTTTTTCTCTTTCCTTTCTTTACCACTGCTCATGAACCCTTTGCCTGCAGAGCGCTCAGAAACAAAATGTACCAACTGAGGTTTGCAGCGATCACAACCACTATTATGACATGCCATACTTGGGTTTCTGACTAATCAAAATAATTCGCCCGAGTTGGTTTCAGTTGCAATATTTTCTATTACTATGTATAATCAAGTAATACCCAAACAAAAAAATTAACATGAAACATGAAATGATAAAGCTTTGGCATATCCATAAAAATTTCATAATCCTTTTTTGCATGGTACAACTCAAAACATGGTTTCATGCTAAGTCCAATGAACTTGATGACACTTAGAATTTATTGTACTCCAAGTTTAGGGTGGCCATAAAGTTCATGTGTGCAATTTAAATAGTTACACTGCCCACACAAACTTTATGGCCACCCTGTGTACTCCCATGAGAATCCACTATTTGTCCAAATTATTTCAGGCACAACTGTGAAAAATATTGAAAAGGAAGCATAGGATGCTTACAGACTCAAGTCAGGTAATGTAACAGTAACAGAGGTCCCTCAAGGCTTTGTTTGAAAGATGGATAATGCCTAAAGGTCAAGTTTGCACCCAATGGACTTCTTGCAGGAACGCCTACAGGTGCTGTTCACAGTCAAAAGCTTAATTACAATTAGCATGCTAGATCCGGCGCATTCACCATCACTGATTCAATCTTTACATTCTATTGATTTCCTTCCAGTGGGATGAAAAGGTATCCTTGACACTCATCTTGTCACCTCCTTCATTGAGGAAATCTGTAAATACACCTCAATAGTCTTATGAATGTGTGCATGTGTGCGTGGGTGCTGCATACAAACCCCGAACTCCTGATATTCTGGCGCCAAAAATTATCAAACATGGCCTCAACTTACCTCTTCAGCTTTTCTCCCATTTCCTAACACCTGCCATCTTCCTATACTTAGCCACCCTTCTGCTACTCCCTAAAAAGTCAGGACACTGGAGAGTGGGGACAGAATGCACCACTCGCCATGGTCTCCGATCCAGCTTTGTCAGTCGCAGGGATGAAATCCTGATTAGTATCTGACCCCCAAGTGTTTTATTTTAACTGATTCTAAACTCTGAGAAGAAATGTTCTCCTTGTTTTCATCAGTATCATCTCTGCAATTTTGCAGGTGGCCTTTCCTGCCAAGAACAATGGGAAATGGATTTCCAGAGTGGTGAGTTCCATTATGATGATGATGGCAAGCTCTTGATCCTGGGAGGCAGATTCCCATCTGCAAAAATCAGAAAGCAAAATCAAGGGAAAAAGAGCCCAACCACGCTGAAAATGACCAATATCACCCAATCCGGCTTACTCCATGCGAAAAGCAATTGCTTTTCTTTATTCCTCCCTTTTTGGAGTTTTCTCTAAAGGGTAAAAAACTCAACGACGGTTCATCTTATATAAAAATTAATGCCAACATGTAACACCGAACGTGGCGCAGGATTAATAAATTCAGGTGAATAAAATTCCTTGTCTCTCTAGGAAACACAAGTATGCTACAAAACACCTCTGATCTGCTTGGCATATTTTATCGGGTCCTTGCTCTAACTGCATGTTAAAATGGATTCAACAGAAATGGGACAAGTGACACGGCCAGGAAGAGATTGTTATGCTATTTCTAAACATTCTACAGCAACTGCTTGAACAGGCAGCAGCCATTGTAATAAATCAAATCCCTCCTGGCTTCTTAAATTATCATCTAAACAGCATTTAGAGAAAAATCTGAACATGTCATATCACAGCCTGGTCATCTTTACGAGGCATACTTAAAATTAATTTCTCCATTTACGATTTTCTGTCTGAGATCAACAAGAAACCCTCCTTTGGACGCGCAGTTGATGAAGTGAAAGAAACTAGGGTTTCTTTCTCACCTCCCAGAACTGGTAACACTGAATAAACCTCCGAGCTCTCACAGTCATCCCCTCATTCCAAAATCTGTTGAATGAAGGTCATGTAGCTAGAAAGATCAAGCTCTGTCCTTGGATGCCTTTGTCCGAGGTTCTCTTCCTGCTCTGCCTACGTTAAACTGAGTGAAAGATGTCGAAGAGACAGTTTGACAGGACAGGTGGAGGCCCGGCCTCTCGTGCAGACCCTGCTTGCAATACACCATTCTCTGCCTCTTGCTGGCTTGACTTGAGCCAATTTATTATTATTTTTTTTTTATTTGTTTGAGACAGAGCCTCAAGCTATTGCCCTGGGTAGAGTGCCATAGCATCACAGCTCACAGCAACCTCCAACTTCTGGGCTTAAGAGATTCTCTTGCCTCAGCCTCTCAAGTAGCGTGGGACTACAGGCACCCGCCACAACGCCAGTTTATGGTTGTAGTTGTCATTGTTTGGTGGGCCCAGGCTGGATTCGAACCCGCCAGCTCTGGTATATGTGGCTGGCGCCTTAGCCGCTTGAGCTACAGGTGCCGAGCCAACTTGAGCCCGTTTTATTTAACCTTCTCACCTGTCTGCTATGGACAGTTGTGACAATTACCTGTAAAGAATTTAGGGCAGTATCTAAGGCAGCATTAGCACAAATAAACTGGAACTATTTTCGGATCTCTCATACTGTGCTGAGTCTTATGTGGTCCGATTAGTACCCACCACCACACTTCGTTTGAAATTACAGGATGGGGGAAAGTGATCAAAAGTGATGATTGATAAGAATCTGGACTTGTTCATCAAATCTTTACATACAGGTACATTTTCTGCAGCTTCGAAAACGAGCGCTAGGACATATTATCAGAAAATTCTGCCATGATATCCTTTGGCATAAAGAGTTAAGATGAAAAACAAATATGAAAAACAAAACTCTAGGCATATAATTTTATCATTAGACTACTTACATATGCTTCTGCATAATCATCAAGTCCTCACTACAAATAGTTATATTGATTAATCATTAGACTCATTTGGCTAGCTCTGTTAAACATATATTATATATATTAATATATTATATATATATGTTACATATATTTATACAGATTCCTAAGCCCCTCCCCAGACTTTCCCAGTAAGAATGGGTGATATGGGCTCGGCGTCTGTGGCTCAACAGGCTAAGGCGCCAGCCACGTACACCTGAGCTGGCCGGTTTGAATCCAGCCTGGGCCCGCCGAACAACAACGACGGCTGCAACCAAAAAATGGCCGGGCGTTGTGGCAGGCGCCTGTAGTCCTAGCTACTTGGGAGACGGAGGCAGGAGACTCGCTTGAGCCCAGGAATGGAGGTTGCTGTGAGCTGTGATGCCAGGACTCTATCCAGGGTGACAGCTTGAGGCTCTGTCTCAAAAAAAAAGAATGTGTGATATGGAAGCTCTAAAAATCAATGTTTGATAAGTTACATCTGGTAATTCTGATAACCAGCTGAGCCTTAAAATTACTGATCAGAGCAGAGGCCAAAGATTTCATTCAATTATTATTCTGGAGCCAGGCCTTTCCCCCTCCTCCCATTTGCTAAGCTGTGTTAGAGCAAGTGTTGAATTCTCCTTTCTCAAATGAACTCGTGTTTTAGGAAAGTTCTAGAACATTCTCTCCACTAGTCATTTTCTTGACCAGAGTTCATAGGAATTTCACTGGGCTTTCTTACAGTGTGATAGGGAAACAGAGAAGAGGTCAAAGGATTGAGATTGTGGGTCTTGATCTACCTCTGACCAGTGTGGGGACCTGAGCAAAGTTGCTGCTGGTGTCAATGGGACCCTCCTCCTCCCCTGGGTCACTCATTTAGAAACTCAATTAGCCCGTAGGTTTCAACTCATGCATCAGTTCTAACCAGATTGGGAGCAAATAGCTAGACAAGTGTTTAAGAAGGTTCCTGAGGCATAGTAGGGCTCAGAAGAAAACAGGGATTCCATCAATTGATCAATTAAAATTGTCTACCACATACATGGGAAATAGGAGGGTCCCAAGAACCTGGCATTTGCTATTCCAGAACAAAATAACCTTTCGCATTTTTTTTTTTTTTAAGACAAAGTTTCATTTTGTTGCCCTCGGTAGGGTGCCATCGCATTATAGCTCACAGCAACTTCAAACTCTTGGGTTCAAGCAATCCTGTTGCATCGCCTCCTGAGTAGCAGGGCTGCAGGCATATACAACACTTGGCTATTTTTAGCAACAGTGTCTTGCTCAGGCTGGTCTCGAACTTCTGAGCTCAAGCCATCCACCCACCTTTGCCTCCCACAGGCGTGACTAGGATTACAGGCGTGACTCACCATGTCTGGCCGACGTTTAGTTCTTTTAAAACACACACAAAAATTGATAGATCATAAATCAGCCAGGGATTTTTTTTATGAAACAAAATATTTTCTGGGAACAAATTATTACATGAAATCGAAACCTCATACTGCTTCTCAGATGAGAAATGAAAATGCTTAGGCTGAGTGATATGAACAGACCCAAGTGCTTAAACTGAAGAAAGAAAGAAATCTGCAGCTTGAAACAGCAAGGGGGGGGAAACAGTTTTGCTACAACAAAGGGAACTAAAAACAGAGGGAGAACTGTTAATTCAATCGTCTTGGGGCGGTCTATCATCTGCTTGTGTTAGTTTCCACTGCATGCAAAAACTGTACCCTGATTATCTTTAATCTTACTTAAAATGATAAAACTGTACCAAGTGGAAATATTTTAGTGATTAATTCTTTTATTAGGCACTTCTAAAATTGCAATACGATATTTCCATGAACAATGCCCTATTATAATGGGAGTTCTCAAGCCTACAGATAGGGGAGAGGTTTTCGTTTAAATCTCGGGGGCCTCATTCATGCAACCCACCAGCAGAGCTATTGAATTAGGTAATCTCTTTCTTTCTTGGGAAAATATCACAATTGTAAAATGTTGCGAAGTATGAAAACCAGATCCATGATCTATGTTTCATACACATAAAGTAATATAGCAATTTTAGCAATTTGATTTAAGACACGGGAGCTATATTCAAAGCATTAGGGGGGGTCGTTTTAATAACCTGGTATAGGCTGCAAGAGCTCCCCAAGCATCCCTATCACTGTACCCAGTTACTGGCCCTGATTAAAACGGTGAGCCTCAATCAGAGACGATTTCCCCCCATAGGACAGGTGGTAATGTCTGCAGATATCTGGTGGTTGTAATTGGAGAACAATACCATTGGCATTTAGTGGGTCAAGGCCAAGGCTGCTTTTTTTTTTTTTTTTAAGACAGAGTCTCAGTATGTTGCCCTTGGTAGAGTGCTGTGGCATCATAGCTCACAGCAACCTCCAACTCCTGAGCTCAAACAATTCTCCTATCTCTGTCTCCCAAGTAACTGGGACTACAGGCACCCACCACAACGCCAGGCTATTTCCTGGTTGCAGCCGTCATTGTTGTTTGGTGGGCTTGGGCTG
>CAUYON010081330.1:0-32572 GCA_963573935.1 Arctocebus calabarensis
TTTTTTGAGACAGAGCCTCAAGCTGTCACCCTCGATAGAGTACTGTGGCATCACAGCTCACAGCAACCTCCAATTCCTGGGCTCAAGCGAGTCTCTTGTCTCTGCCTCCCAAGTAGCTGGGACTACAGGCGCCTGCCACAACGCCCGGCCATTTTTTGGTTGCAGCTGTCATTGTTGTGTGGCGGGCCCGGGCTGGATTCGAACCCGCCAGCTCAGGTGTACGTGGCTGGCGCCTTAGCCCGTTGAGCCACAGGTGCCGAGCCAAGCCAATCATTCCTAAAGAAACTTAACTTCAGCTAATAGTCACTCTGCCCCTTGCTCACCCAAGATTCTGGCTGGTCCAAGGTCTATATCACCTGATCAACACCTGGAGAAAAGGCCAATCAAAGGTGACTTAGCCAAAAGGCAGAGAAGAGGGGAAAGATAGGGCTCCAACGATGTGGCTTTTGAGTCAGCTGAGACTGCATCAGGAGTAAGAATACCTGACCCCACTTTGGGCGCAGTTCCTGGGGGTGTCTTACCGTGGTTCATGGGGCGGTCCACTCTGCTCTATCAAGTGGAATTCACAGACTTGATTGATGAACTGAGAATACTCCAGCAGCCCGCTGACGGGGTTCTTTAGCCGGCACTCTGTCAGTTTCTTGTAGATGGAGCACCGTGGCAAGCTCTGACTGTAGAAGGAGGGCATCTCCATGATGGCTCGGAACTCACCTGGTGGTGCATGGATGCTATTCAAGTCATCTGGGATATCATCTGTGGCCCACTGGCCCTTTTCTGAGTCAACACACCCTGCTTTTGAGGGGCCATTGCTATGAACGGGTGGCTTCAATTTTACAGGTTCTGGTCTAGCCATCTGTCTCTCTTCTAACTTTATGAAAGGTGCTTGCCCATTCTCCACTTTTTCTGTGGTTACCATGTTATTGGAGGCATCTGACATCAGTAAGTTACAGGTGGGGAACTCTGTCTTCCTTTGGGTCTCTGCAGTAGCAGCCAGAGTGGCTTCAGGAAAGCTGTTTGTGTTTCTCTTCATTTGCATCCTCTCTCGCTTCTTGTCTGTCAGATACCATATGGGAGGGGTTGTCCCTTGCCTGTAGACATCCCCTTGCCTCTCCAGGTCAATCAGCATGGCATTCACATCTCGGGCCTTGGTGAGGCCAATATTTTTAGCTAAATTTAGGGCAGAAGAGTCAGATACATTAAACAGGTAGTCACAGATTCTCTCCTTGATTTCAGCCATCTCAAAAGGCTCAAGAAGATCTTCTGAGATAGATTTGGGCTTTCTGTCTTCAGTGTCCGAGTTGAGGCCCGAGTCTGGGGCTCCCTGGCTACACTTGTCTGGTCTCACAACTCCACTCTGCTGGTTCTCAGCCTGAACGGAGACTGCAACTCTCCACAAAGGAGGCTTTCCTGCCTCCTGGTACAGCTTACCCTTGTTGGCCAGAGAGTACAAAACTCGATTGACTTCCTTCTTTGGGACCCCAAGTTTCCCAGCCAGATCATGTGCTGTCGTGGCCTTCCCTTCCCTGAGCTCCTCCAGGAGCTTTAAGATCCTTTGTTCCTGATCTTGGCTGATACTTAGTTCCTGGAAACGTAAGGAAAGCCTATCGACACCTCTCCATGGCAGAACCCTGCCACGCACTGTGGGATGCTGGAATCCTCTATGGAGTCCCTGACTTGTGAGATGCACCGTCCTAGGGACACCGCAGCTCTCCAGCTGTCTGCACCAGACTGGTGGTTCTGGAAACGCTGGCCAGGGTCCTAAGAGGACAGGTGGTGGTGGAGGTGCTGCAGTCTGCTTTCCAATTAGGGGCACTTCTGAGAGCTGCCCCTTGAGAAACTCTACTTGCTTGAGCTGGAAATCAGAGTAAGATCCTGGCCCCGGCTGCTGGTATCTGTGCTTCCTGTGCTCATATCCTTGACCTGGATGAGGATGGCATCTGTTAAGGGAACACCCCTGCAGAGTAAGACAGTGGACAATAAAGTGACTTAGAGCTGTAGTGCTAACCCTGGGGAGTGCCTGTCCCTTCCCTACCCGGGAGAGCTGCCCCATCGCGTGAGAAGGTGACTGAGCCATTGGTATTACGACCCAGCCAGGGTGACTTGCCACCTCACAGATTCTGCCACCTTGCCACAGTCTCTCAACAACCTAACCTAACTTACTCTTTTCCCTTTGACAGAATTTTAGGGAGTTCAGAAGGAAACATTCCACTCACCAAAAAAATTGCCCCTTTGAAAATCGAAAACACACACACACACACACAAAGAAAAGAAAAGAAAAGAAAAAAACAAGTGTTATTTTCTTTTAAAAAACAAATGAACAGAACAATACCTGCAAATGCCAAGGGAGTTATTTGACTAGGAGTGCATGAGCCCCCTCGGCTAACTCTATGCGGACTATCAAGGCTATAAGGAAGATAGGAGCTGAATGTGAACCCCCCTTGGTGGAATCAGCACCACACAGAAGCTGCTCCACATAGGAAGACCGCAGGACCTCAGAGGCTCACCTGCCTGCCACTGTATCACAGGAGGATCAGAATTTGGCTTTAGGGGAGCTAGAGGGCTTCAATTTAAAAATAGCACTTGTCACTCTTTAGTGTGATACCCAGGCTCAAGAGGGGACACCTAGACTTTTGCCCAAACTACCATCAGCTCACCTGGTATGTGAAGCCGGCAGTGTTTACTCCTCACTGCCTCAGCCCAGTCCCCCACTCCCTTCACTGCCTCCCAAGAGCTGCTTCCACTGACACACAGCATAGTGACTCACAGTCTCACATGTGTCTTCACCAGAACACAGATCACCTGTGCCCTCCCCATATACGTGGCACTCATCTCCCCAGTGCCCTCCATGGGACAGTGGTGCAGCCGGGAGGCACTCCTGGGACTAGACTCTGCAAGCACCTTCTTCCTGTCCCTGGGGCTTGCACACTTGGCAGGGACGTCTAGCAATGATGCTCCCTTGTGTTTATGCCCCTCCTCTAATTCTCCTGCAGGCTGCACAGGCAGCTGGGCCCTTCTCTTCCAGGCCTTCTGCTCCCCCATCCCTCCTACACCCCTGTCACAACTGGGGGGAAGGCTAGCATTCTTGCCAGTGACTCTTCATGGTGTCCCTGTTGTGGGGTTCCTTACCTTTAATTCCTGTGATCTACGCCCCCACTTTTCAGCCAAATGGCTGGTTTGTTTAGCTCCTTTTCCAGTGTCACTATTACTCTAACTTACTAAGACCTCAAATCCTGAAACTTTTTCAGTGGGCCAGGAAACCTTTTTGGGGCCAGACAGCTCTGCCATTAGCAGCCACATGCATTGTGAATAATGTAAAACTTCATTCACAACTTGTTTACTATGAAATTTTATTTACAAAAACAGGTGGAGGGTTGTATTTGATCTGTGAGTCACAGTTTGCTGATGCCTCTTTTTTGACGCTGACTTCCAAATATTTCTATGGCTCTGCTTCCTACTCGTGACTATAGCTGCTGGTCAGCTACTCCTGCTGCTTCTCCATTCTGCCCTCACACCCCCTACCTACCCTGCCTGGCTCTCAGGTCAGTCTCCTTCTCCACCCAAGGCCTACTATCCCCCTTTTCTTCTCCAAAGTTACCACGTGGTAGTAGAGGACCCTCACAGGTGCTGGTAGAGCCCACACAAATTCCTTCTCTTGACCCTTAGTCGTCAGTGTTTGCCAGTCAACCCAGTGCAACAACAAAACGTGCTGGTTCCCTGCAGACCAAGCTCTCTTCTTTAGAAAACTCTCTTCTCACTTCTTTTTCCACCTATCTTTGTTCCTTTCTCCCATCCTTTACATATAATCAGTCCCCAGGGTTTTGCTGAAAGATTCCTTCTTCCTCCTGAATTGGCTCCATAATTTGATGGCATCTCCCTCCCAACCTAAACCAGCCCTCTTAAGCAACCACGTACAAATCTACTTTCTCTAGCCAATTTCTTGCACCAAAGCTTAAGATCTGAATTTCTAACCACCTAGGTGATGGAGCCACTTAAATATCCTGCCACTAACTCAAATGTTACACATAACATTTATACACCTTACATGTACATTTGTCACATGTAACAATTTGAACAAATGTTACACAAATGTTCAAATGTGTTAATTTGAACCAAATTAATCACTCACAGAAACCTAGCTCCTTCTGGGTTCTTATTACCTTCAATGGCATCACTGTCCTCCTCAGTGATTAAAATTAGAAACCTGAGTCACCCTGCTGCCTGGCTGCCCCGCCTCCCTCACATCTAATCAGGCATTTGCCAAGGCCCATTCTGTTCACCACCTCTCAACCGTCTCTTGAGTGTGTCTTCCAGTTCCAGCCCCACAGTCCTTCCAGTTCCTCTGAGCCAATGTGATAGCCTCTCCTCCTATCCTTCTAACGTGCCAATCCAAGTGGCCCCCCTCCCCAATCATCTATCACAATTCTGACCCTTTCTTAGGTATCTCCTTAAAATGCCAATTCCTACAGATTTCCAACTCCCACCTCTCTTTGACTTCTGCCACTGAGCACCCATTACACCCTTTATCATAGCTAATAGATAAAAAAAATTAGTGGCACCTAGAATTTACAGTGTATCTGAAGGATAATTTTTAGTTAACAGTATTAGTTGTGCTAAAAATTATACTCAACTCTCCACTCCCAATACTCCCAAGGTGGTATCGATGGGGTTGCAGTGGACTCCATAGTGGGTGAACAGGGACTGTGTGTCAGCTGCCTCCACAGACCTGGCCCAGAGCTGGCCCTGAGCCCGAGCATGCTGAGCTAGTGCTGCACAAATAAGACATCCCTACACAAGCAGCCACTTCCCTTTTGTTGCCCCCACCAATATTGCTAGGGTACAGAGTGTCTGGTTCACAGAGCCAAATTATGGCACTTTAGGGGTTTCTGATGAGCTCTTTGAGGAAAAGAACTTTGTTTCAAAACAACTGATGTCAGTTTCTAGCTAAATGCTTTCTAGAGTACATTTTGACTCTTGGCCAAAATCTGGAAAATATTTGAATGTCCAACTATAGAAGAGTTAAATAAACGGATACATTTATACCACAAAACAGTAGTTAATCTTAAAAAAAAAAATGCATTATATCTATTTTCACTTGTAGAAAGCTTAGAATGATATAATGTTAAATAAAAAAACAAAGCATGTAGGCTCAGTGCCTGTGGCTCAACAGGCTAAGGTGCCAGCCACGTACACCTGAGCTAGTGGGTTCGAATCCAGCCTGGACCCGCCAAACGACAATGACGGCTACAACCAAAAAATGGCCGGGCATTGTGGCGGGCGCCTGTAGTCCCAGCTACTTGGGAGGCGGAGGCAGGAGACTCGCTTGATCCCAGGAATTGGAGGTTGCTGTGAGCTGTGATGCCACAGCACTCTATCCAGGGTGACAGCTTGAGGCTCTGTCTCAAAAAAAACAAAAAACAAAAAAACATAAAAAAACAAAGCATGTAATGAAGTAACATATATGTTATAAACTTTTTTGGTAAATAAAAGGGGAAAACTCATGAATGTGTGTGTATATGTGTACTCCTGAGTGCACACTAGAATGAACACACAGGGAAAAAAAGAAATATTGCATGAATCTGTTAACAGGGCAGTAGGATTAGAGGGAGAGAGGATTGTTACGTTTTTTCTTTTTAATCTTCCTTTTTCCCCTAAAAACAAAGCTACCCCTTGAGGATAGCTATTTGTTTAGCCACTGAATTAGAGTGGATAAAACCAATAGCGGGAGAAACTCACCTGTGGTGTGCAGGAGGCACCTGTGAGAAATACTTTGGCAATAAGGGATTGGGGAAGGGATTTAACATCATTTAACATCAAGTAATATCATTGGTCTCTTGTTAAAAAGCAGGAGAGCAGATAAGAGCATGTGACGAGAACACCGACATTATTGCATAGCGGTCTCCACACTTGTGGTGTAGTACTTCTATAAATAACCTCAGGAGAGGCTACTCGGATGAAGACTGACAGACTGCTGCTGAGATTACTTTTGAGATGCTCACTCCTACTAATATTGACTATGACTTCTAAGGTGCTTTGGCACCCAAGACCAGAAAGAGTCCTGCCCCCAAAAGCGGTGGGCGTCCAGACAGTTGAGTGGACCAGGCTAGAGACTTGGTGTCCCCAGACAGGCCCTGACACGTGGCAACAAGGATGGGATAGTGGACATGGACCAAAAAAGAAAATACTCAGGAGTAGCCTTTAGCAGATATTATAGTACAAACTTTATAAGATAGGAAAAATATTTTTAACTGCCCATTGTCAGCAGGAAGTTTTGGAGAGATCGATGCCCCTAATCCCTTACCGGCAGTTAAGAGTTCTGTTTGAAAGTGAAGGATCGAGATAGATTAAGGGGGCTGGTGAAGAAACAATAGGGGAAGTGAAGTCTTGAGAACGAAAAACAGAAAGCTAAGACTCGCAAGTAAAAAAAGAGTAAGAGGAGGCAGTGCCTGTGACTCAAGGAGTAGGGTGCTGGCCCCATATGCCATGGGTGGCGGGTTCAAACTTAGCCCCTCCGAAAGGAAAGAAAGAAAGAAAGGAAAGGAAGGAAGAAAGAAAGGAAAGGAAGGAAGAAAGGAAAGGAAAGGAAAGGAAAGGAAAGGAAAGGAAAGGAAGGACAAGAAAAGGAAGGAAGGAAGAAAGGAGGGAGGGAGGGAGGGAGGGAAAGAAAGAAAAGAAAAGAAAAGAAAAGAAAAGAAAAGAAAAGAAAAGAAAAGAAAAGAAAAGAAAAGAAAAGAAAAGAAAAAAGAAAAGAAAAGAAAAGAAGGAAGGAAGAAAGAAAGAAAGGGCAAGAGTAAGTGAAGCCTTTAGCAATTAAATACTGTAGGTGAAAGAGTGGCGTTGAGTTTTGGGAACTTTGGGGAATGAAAGACAGACTGTGGGTTTGTTGGGAATAAGTTTAGCTTGGGAAGTCTGAGATAAGAAATTTAAGTAGCATAAGAAATTTTGGAAGTTTGAAATAAAAGATATAGGGAGTTTTGATATGAGACGTGTGTGAGGAGTTGGAAGTAAAGATAGAAAGTGTAAGTTTTGTGAGAAGTTTGTAGGAAGCAGACAATGTGTGGTTGTGCTCAATGTGTGGTTAGTGCCCTCAACTGGTTGTGCACGAGTCCCTAATGGGACACCAGGGATTAGAGTCCCCACTCATTGTAATGGGGGTAGAGTTCCCGTTCATCATATTTCAACTAGCTAAGGGCCGCAAGAAAGCAAGACCTTGTCTGTTACAATTTACATAGCAAAGGGAACACTCCTTGAGAAAGGTGGGATCTTTTATTCACCAGTTGACACAGTTTAGAATAGATAAGATGCAGGAAGTTTCAGAGGTTTAAGATAGTAAGAAGTTTGGGATAAGAAATAAAAAGTGTGCGGTTGTGTACAAGGGTCAAAGTTCCCGTTGGTGTGTAGGCTGGAAATTGTAAAGAGTGTGGGAAAATGCAGACTAAAGGCAGAAGTAGCAAAAGGTGGTGAAAGCAGTAAGATCTTTGGAAAGGAAAAAAAAAATAGACAATTTTTTGACAATTAACCCAGCCCTGGCAAAAAACCAAAAACAAATAAAAAAACCAAGAATTGTGACAATTTCAGTTAGAAGAACAGATGAATGGTCCCCGAGTTGAAACAATTTTAAGATACACAAAAAGAGAGAACTGTAGGAGGTACCTGTGAGAAATACTTTGGCGATAAGGGATTGGGAAAGGGATTTAACATTTAATATCACTGGTCTCGTTAAAGAGCACGAGAGGCTCAGCATAGCGCCTGTGGCTCAAGCGGCTCCAGCCACATATACCCAAGCTGGCGGATTCTAATCCAGCCCGGGCCTGCCAAACAATGATGACGGCTGCAACCAAAAAGTAGCTGGGCATTGTGGTGGGCACCTGTAGTCCCAGCTACTTGGGAGAAGGAGGCAAGAGAATCGCCTGAGCCCAGGAGTTGGAAGTTGCTGTGAGCTGTGATGCCACAGCACTTTACCCAGGGTGACAACTTGAGGCTCTGTCTCAAAAAAAAAAAAAAAAGAGCACAAGAGCACCCATATTACTGCATAGCAGTCTCCACACCTGTGATGTAGTACTTCTACAAAAAACCTCAGGAGAGGCTGTTTAGGGGAAGACTGACAGACTGCTCCTGAGACTGCTGCCAAGATGCTTGCTCCTACTAATACTGACTGTGACTTCTAAGGTGTTTAGGCACCCAAGACTAGAACGAGTCTTACCCCGAGTAAGCTGGCAGAGCGGACTGCATTCAGATAGTTGCATGGGCCAGGCTGGAGACCTAGCGTCCCAGCTCCGACAAGGCCCTGGGTTGGGGCCAGAGACATGGCGTCCCAGATGGGCCCTGACAGTGGTGATCATTCCTTGAACCCGTGTCCCCACCTTTTCACACCTCTTCACCATATGCAACAAGTCACTTAACATCCACTGCCTCTGAATTTCACCTGATTTGACATCTAAGGTCAAGAAATAAGACCCTCTGCCTTTACCACATGGGTAAATCAGGGCAATGTACTGATGTATATTAGGAAATGCTTGTCTTTCAAGTTAGGCCTCCTTAATCTTATTTATACAGAGTTTCACTTTGTCACCCTCAGTAGAGTGCTGTGGCATCATAGCTCACAGCAACCTCAAATTCTTGGGCTCAAGAGATTCTTTTGCCTCAGCTTCCCAAATAGCTGGAACTACATGGGCTCACTACAATGTCTGCCTATTTTTAGAGATGGGAGTGACATTCTGGCTCAGGCTAGTCTCAAACCCAAACCCCTGTTGAGTGCTGTGATTACAGGCGTGAGCCACCATGACCAGCCCTCTTCTTAATCTTTTTAAAGGAAGGTTTTTAAAATTTTTATTTTTTAAGACGGGGTCTTGCTCTATTGCCCAGGCTGGAATGCGATGATGTGATCACAGCCCACTGTAACCTCAGCCTCCTGAGCAGCTGAGACTACAGGTGCCCATCATACCAGGCTAATGTATCTGTTTTTTGATCTCATTATATTCTATGTTCCGGAACTCCTGGCTTCAAAAGATCCTCCTACACTTGGCCTCCCAAACAGCTAGGATTACACGCATAAGCCATGACACCCACCTTAAAGGAAGGCTTTTAAATATATACATGCATATAGCATTTTAAAAATTAAGAGTTTAATTCACATACAGTAAAATTTACCCTTCTTAGTGTATGATTCTATGAGTTTATTAGAAAACCACCACCAAGTTTTCTCTTGCCACTCTGCGGTTTTCCCCACATCTAGCCCTGGGCACTCCTGGATCTGTCCCTGTAATTTTATTTTCCAGAAATGTTATATAAACTAGACCCACACCGTACGCTGCCCCCCTAACTCTGGCTTCCTTTTCTCAGCAAAGTGCATTTGGGAGTCCGGGACCTGTGCCTGTTCACAGCTCCTCCTTGTGCGCTGAGCAGAGCCCACTGCTCCACACTGCCTGGTTGTTATGCTGTTGAGGACACTTGTGTTTTTCTGGTCTTTAGCTATAACAAAAGTTACAAACTTTTCTTCTACATGTATAAGGGCTATTTTTAATTCTCTGAAGGCCTTCAGGAAGTGGGAAGGGTGCAGGCAGAAGGACGCTGGAAGGAAGGTGGTGGGGCTCTAGGGATTGGAAGGCGACCAACTGGACACAGGCTAAGGCCTCGCGGCATGCGGGGTGTATTTCACACCAACCCCTTTTCCACACACTGCTCAACACTGCAGAATTAATCAGCATGATACAAGTTCCTGGAACAGCAATCCTACGTGGCGCAAAACAGGCGTATGTCACGCGCTGCAACACGGTGTAAGGGCGTGGTCCCCTTACCTGCCGCGGGTCCATGGCACCCCCGAGGCATGGCCTGCCCGCCCTGCCAGCTTTGCCGCTCCTGTCCCACCCAGGCACCTGCCGCTCCGCGCACCGGAGGGGACTCGATGGGGACCAGAGACTGCGGACTGTGCAAGTGCCAAGATGGCCGCGGCTCAGTTTCGCTTTCGTTTCCCCAGAAAGCCTGCCCCTTCGAAAGTTTGCCCAAGAGGAGGAGTCTGAGCAGCCGCGGTGTGAGCGCCGGTACAGTTTGATGCTGACTACAAAGCCCCTCAGTGTGGGTGAGCTGCGGGAGGTGCCCTTTCTTCGGGAAAGTGGCAGTAAATGCTGGACTCTCTAGGGAATACTCAGGACACAACAAAGAGATAACGAAGGCACCCCGCAGGGAAGGCTCAGCCCTGGAGACATACCCAAGGATCTGTCCCGAGGCGGGGTAGGGGTGGCAGAGGTCTTCAAAGGGCCACCCTATGGTCCCCACTGCTTTCACTGTATTTCAAACTCCAGTAGAGATACTATTGCTGAGAGGTGGCAAGACAGAGCGGGAGCAGTAACAACTTGGGATCTGCTTGCGTCACAAAACTACCCTCTGGGCTCATTCCCACTTCACAAGTGCAGAGTCTTGAGGCTTGATTGCAGAAAGCTCTCTGCCCAGGATCTACACCCGCTCAAGTTACACCATTGCTTTCAAAAAGTTAATTCTTTTTTTTTTGTAGAGGCACAGTCTCATTTTATTGCCCTCGGTAGAGTGCCGTGGCGTCACACAGCTCACAGCAACCTCCAACTCCTGGGCTTAGGCGATTCTCTTGCCTCAGCCTCCCGCCACAATGCCCGGCTAGTTTTCTGTTTTGCAGTTTGCCGAGGCCGGGTTTGAACCCACCACCTTCGGTATATGGTTGAGCCACAGGCGCCGCCCAAAGTTAATTCTTGATACCTAGAGGGGCAAATTCAATTTATTTCATGGTCAACCTTGTCTAACTGCTTGATTTTTTTCATGATACCCAGGAAAACATTTCACAGATCAATTCCATTGCTCAACAGCCCCCCTTCTCCAGTGAGAAATTTCTTTTTCCAAGTTTAATCTCAAATTTATCCCAACTGCTTCTAAGACCACAATGTGGCCCCTTCACACCATTCTCTCAGTGGAAGCCGAAATTTCCCCAGTCTCCTCACTCTGCCCTCACTGCTAGTCACTACAGATTCCATGCTCTCCTGCAGGTTATGTGCTCTTTCTTCCCTGTGCCTTTCACCCTGGAAGCACTTGCTCCTGTACTCCCCCTGGTGAAAAGTCTTTCTAAATCTGCTTCAAATTCTGCCTCATAGGGAGGCCTCCTCCAATGGGTGGGTTAGGGGTAGGGCAGCAGATGCAGTTTGTGGTTCCTCATTCTGTGCTTCTCCTTACTCAGTGCTTACCCCAACTTAAAATGCCTCGGGTTGTTGAACAAAACTTTACTAAGCCCCTAATATGTGTCAGATACTGTGCTAAGCAAATAGCACAGGACGTGACACAAATAAGGGTCCCACCCTTCAGCAATCCGTGTGGTGGGGAATATGAATGCAGCATTCACCACAATACTATGTATTACTTATTTGTACATCGGCCTTTACAGCTGTCCAGTCTTCTCAGGGCAGGGAAGTGTTTCAGACATGCCTACATTCCGCTACACTGTGACCTTTGTGGGGGAGAGGGAGGAGGTGGTTAGTTAAATGAATGACAGACTGCTCAGTATGTAAAACAATGGGCAGAACAGTTGAAAGGGAAGGCACAGTCAGGTCACAGTGAGAGACCACCCATTCACCAGGCAGCACTGCCCACCCAGTCAGACCAGGTGGGAGCAAGGATGCTCCTTATCATTGCAGGAAACCAATTAGCCTTTAGCTAGGGAAGGTGTGACTATATATACCCCAACAAGTTCACGGTGCATTATTTGGAACAGCCCCCAAACTAGAAACAATCCAAATGTCTGCCAAAAGTAAAATGGATAAATAAATGGTGGCATATACTTATGATGGGATAGTAACCAGCAATAAAAATGAAAGCTCTAGAACACAGTTTTTCAAATGTTTTTATCTCACGCACACTTGAACTTATAATTAAAACTTCCATGGCATGCTTAAATTATGTTGATTAAAAAAAAGTTAAAAAATACATTTACTATGCTTTGAACTTCTTTCAAAAATAATTAGTGATCTTTAAAAATTTTTAAGGCACATCTAAGATCCTCTCACAGCACACCAGTGCCGCGGCACACTGGTTGAAAAATCACTACTCTAACCATATGCAACAAGGTGGGTAAGTAGCTAAACGTGATACGGAGTGAGAGAAGCCACATATATGCAATGTATGGTCCCTCTTATATAAAGTCTCAGGCCTCAGGCCAGGTAAAACTGAACTGTAGTATGCTCTGTGTAAGAGACAGGATGGCAATTACCTCTAGGGAGGAGGAAGAGAGTATTTTGACTGGGAAAGAATATTCTGGATGCTGGTAATAGTTCTAGTTCTTGACTTAGGTGGTGGTGATTAGGAATGGAAGTGGTGGTAAAAGGGCTACAGGGAAATGGAAGGGAATGATGGCCTTCAGGACCAGAAGGTTGAAAAGGGCCCTAAAGCAAAATAAAAAATTTGGGGTGGGGCGGTGCCTGTGGCTCATTGAGTAGGGCACCGGCCCCATATACCGAAGGTGGCGGTTCAAACCCAGCCTCAGCCAAACTGCAAAACAGAAAAATAGCCGGGCGTTGTGGTGGACACCTGTAGTCCCAGCTACTCGGAGGCTGAGGCAAGAGAATCATCTAAGCCCAGGAGTTGGAGGTTGCTGTGAGCTGTGTGATGCCACGGCACTCTACCGAGGGAGATAAGGTGAGACTCTGTCTCTACTGGAAAAAAAAAAAAATTGGGGGTGGTGTGACCTAGTTAAGTAAGTTCAGGCTGTCCCTGTGAAATGCACCTTCTATTTTTTCTTCTTTTTGGCCAGGGCTGGGTTTGAACCCGCCACCTCTGGCATATGGGGCCGGCGCCCTACTTCGTTGAGCCACAGGCACCACCCCCAAAATGCACCTTACCATGGTTGCCTCAAACACCATGAGACTAACAGACCACCATACCATCACTAGGAAGATAACAGTTAATAATTATTGATACAGAGTAAAGAAAAGTGGATTTGTATGACAACTGAGGTAATCCATAACCAATGACAACAGGACACCTGAGGAGACCACTAGGAATTCTTACAGATAAGAGCAGGAGGAATTGGGGAGAAAGTGCTTACACTGGTGCACTGCCTTTGTGTGGTGGCGTCTCCTCTCACTTGCCAGGGGAAGTCCTTTTCCACTCTTCTTTGCTTTCCTTTCTTTTTTTTTTTTTAGCTTAAGTAAAAACTTTGTAACTTTGTTTCTATTCTGCTGTATTGAGGCCCGGCTGCCTCACTTCTTCCATTACCCCAGTGTCTTGCTCTCCCTCTGACTTAGCTGAATTTGCTAGCTCTGATGGGTGAACTGAACCAGGTCCACTGACAACTCAGAGGTGAACTCTCACTAACAGTTGCTACACATTGGTTTGCTTTCTAATAATTCAATAAGTTATACATTTAAGTCTTACACAAATTTCCATACATGTATGCTATATTTCACAATTTTAAAAGATTAAAACAATCAAGAACCATAATGAATTCCTGTTCCAATTCCAACCCACTTTCCCATGTTTTCTCCATTTTAGTGCCTTGCCTTTGCTTTCTTGCCTTCAGCTTAAACAATCTGAAAGCTTTTCCTGTTTTTTCAGAAATGACCCAGAAAAGCTTTTAATCATGGCTGCTGTGCTGGGAAGCTGCATTGCTGCTCCCTCAACCCTTTTGCAGAAAGGGGAAATTTCTCTCCTCAATAGAGGGTCAGTTTATGTTTTGAAAGAACAACTGCTATAGTCACTTACCGCTAACAGGTCAAGTTACTGCAGTCTTATTCTCCTCCCTCTCACTCACTAATTGTTTTAACTTCCCCACGTTTGTGAGGTGGTGACAAGATCTTTTTTTGTGTGCTGTTCTATTGTGGGGAATTGACAAGTTGAATGAAGCTCTTAAGACGTAACCCCAAACAGTAAGTTTACTGCAGAAATTTTCAGAAAATACAAACACACAAAAAATCACCTCCATTGTTAATCCATCGGTGCCTATCCTTCAATGTTTTCCCCGAACAACACAGGTGGTTGGTTCTGTGAACTAAAACAGAATCTTACACACCCTCCCCAGTGGTTGACTGACTAGACTCCCTTCCACCTCTGCTTGGCCAAGGGGATCCCCCAAAACTGAGTTGCTAGCCCTGAGAAAGGAGATCAGACACGCCTCCTCATGTGTCTCTGCCTCCTTAGGGATGTCCTTTGTGATTCATCAACAGGCCTAAGACCATGGAAGACACACTGCAGGTCCTGAATACACACAGCAAACCACTAGGGTCTGGGCAAATGGTCTGTAGTTTGGTCTCTGACTAACAGACCTTTATCTTAACTCAGCATTCCTTTTCACTGACTCCTGGTCTATTAGATAGAGCCTGACCTTTTCGGGCGACTATCCACTGAAGAACCTTTAAATCCACCTATAACTTGTGGGCTCCCCCTTTGAGATATCCCATCTTTTGGGGGCCAAACCAATGTGTGCTTTCCACATACTGATTTATGACTTTTCCTATAATTCCTATCTCCTTGAAATGTATAAAACCAAACTATAACTCCACCGCTGAGAGTCAACTTGCTCAAGGTTTCTTGGGTGTGGCTCCGGGTCATGGTCCTCAAATTTGGCTCAGAATAAACCTCTTCAATTATTTTACAGAATACTACTACTTTTCTGTTGGCAGATCTCTCCCAAAGCAGGAGCTCTCCTATGAAGAATGGCTCACCTGAGGCCTCCTGATAGGCGTTAAGTGACTCCAGATGAACGTCTCACGTGTGCAACACCAGCTCTGGGCTGCTTAACGCCTCACATGTGCAACACCAGCTAAGGGCTGCTTATTAATAATTGCCTATATGACTCAGAGTCCCTCTGAAATGAAGTACTCACTAATAAAGAGTATACAGAGGCCCTCCCTCAATGCTCTCAGAAGTCTGGCTCCACACAGCACTGTCCAGCTCCACAGGTGCCTTCAGGGCTAGAATTCCCCAGTCATGCAAAAGGACACCAAGGTTGGTTTTATGTTCAATCTCTGCTATTCTTGCTTTTAAATAACTGTTAGTCTGCCTCTGTAATTATTAATTTGGTGTGTTGTGGATCTTCTGTTTAACCTTACTGCATGCAGGGATGTATATTTATGATAGTCTTTTTAGTCTATAAATTCTATAACCAGACTTTACTACACACAGGGGCTACATTCAATTGGATCATCTATCTCCCTACTGTAAAGCAGATATCTGCAAACTCCCTCAATATCTGCTTACACAGTGATTCTGCAACAGAAATGTACTGCCTGTGAGTGTATGCTACTTAACTTGCAACATATTGTCAAAGAAAAATAAATTACTGAGTTATTTCTGAGTATTAGGGAATTATTTTAAAATAGAATATGAATACAAATAGATTCATGTTTTTACCCTAACTCTTAGGAAACAAAAAAGAATTCAGAATTACTAGGCACTTTAATTTACTGCCTTCCTTTTTGTTGTTTTTTTCTCTTAAATTTTTTTATCATTGGATCATTTATCCCACTGAAAGAGTTACTACCAAATCCAAAAAAAATTTTTTTTGAGACAAGAGTCTCATCATGTGGCATCATAGCTCACAGTAACCTCAAACTCTTGGGCTTAAGTGATTCTCCTGCCTCAGCCTCCAAAGTAGGTGAGACGACAGGCGCACACCACAAAGCCTGATTATTTTTATTTTGTTGTTTTTGTTGCAGTTGTCATTGTTGTTTAGCTGGCCCAGACCGGGTTCGAACCTGCCACATTCAGTGCATGTGGCTGGTGTCTTAACCACTGTGCTATGGGGGCTGAGCCATATCAACATTAATTTAAAAAAAATTTATGGCAAGACTCGGCACCTGTAGCTCAGCAGCTAGGGCACCAGCTACATACACCGAACGTGGAAGGTTTGAACCTGGTCCAGGGCAGCCAAACAACAATGATAACTACAAGCAAAAAACAGCCAGGCATTGTGGCGGGTACTTGTAGTTCCAGCTACTTGGAAGGTTGAGGCAAAAGAAACACTTAAGCCCAAGAGTTTGACGTTGCTGTGAGCTGTGATGCCACAGCACTCTACTGAGGGTGACACAGTGAGACTCTGTTTCAAAAAAATAATAATAAATTTTAAAAAAAGAGAAAAAGGAAAAAAAATTATAGTATCCTCTCAGAGTAACCCCATTTTCGTTTTTCTTTTTTTTTTTTTTGGCAGGACAGTGTTTTGCTCTGTTGCCTGGGCTAACATACTGTAGCCTCAGCCTCGCTCACGGCAACCTCAAACTCCTGGGTTCAAGCAATCCTTCTGCCTCAGCCTCCCCAGCAGCTGGGACTACAGGCACCTGCCACAACACAATGCCCAGCTAATTTTTCTATTTTTAGTAGAGACGAGGTCTTGCTCTTGCTGGTCTTGAACTTCTGAGCTCAAGCCATCCACCCATCTCGGCCTCCCAGAGTGTTAGATTACAGGAGTGAGCCACTCGCCCCTGGTCCCTCTTGCTTTTATAACCAGTAATGCTTTTGGTGGAGACAACAATAAGTTGCCCAACTGGCTGAGTGGTATTCCACATCATTATTTATGATGATGTATATATCCCATTGATGTTAACGATCAGAACTGGCTTTTGAAGTTATAAGAAAGCCAGAAATGCTTCAGGTACCCCTACAGAAACAGAAGTCTCCAAAAGCAATTTACTGTACCCAATCCAGTAAATTACCGTATTTTGCCACATTTTTTTTTTTTTTTTGAGACAGAATTGCACTCTGTCACCCTGGGTAGAGTGCAGTAGCGTTAGAGCTCACAGCAACCTCAAACTCTTAAGATTCAAGTGATCCTCCTGCCTCAGCCTCCCCAGCAGTTGGGACTATAGGTGCCCGCCACAATGCCTGGCTAATTTTTCTATTTTTAGTAGAGATGGGGTCTTGCTCAGGCTGGTCTGGAACACCCAAGCTCAGGACATCCACCCATCTCAGCCTCCCAGAGTGCTAGGATTATAGGTGTGAGCCACTGCGCACCATCTTGTACCCACATTTTTGGCCCAAACTTTCAGGGGAAAAAAAAACTTGTTTTAATTCAAATTTTTACTTATTTATAAAATAAGTATATAAAATTCCTTTATAATGCAAAATACCTGGAATCTTATTCCTTTATAATGCCTGTAATCTAATACTCTGGGAAGCCAAGATGGGTGGATGGCTTGAGCTCAGAAATTCAAGACCAGCAAGAGCAAGACCCCGTCTCTACTAAAAGTAGAAAAATTAGCTGGGCATTTATTTTTTAACATATTATGGTATAAGAAATTTAATGTAGGCTGGCCCCATATACTGGAGGTGGTAGGTTCAAAACTGGCCAAAAACTGCAAAAAAAAAAAAAAAAGAAAGAAATTTAATGTAACAAATAATTACAAAACACAAGAGCATTTATGTAGATATGGAATTAGAATTTCCCATGTATAATATGCATTCTTAATTTTCCCTCAAAAATTTGGGCAAAAAAGTGCACATCATATACATTGGCAAAATAAAATATCCAGTAAGAAAGAAAAAAGTGGTTATTTATCAACTATCTGTATATGCCATGCATTGTGTTAGTACATACTATGATCACATAATAAAGATACATGAGTATGTGTATAATGTTAAAACAATACTAACAGCAATGGCTAACAGGTCTGTGTGGAATAGTTACCATGTTTCTCTATATAACCAGTAAATATACATTCAGTCTTATAACCACCTCACAAGGTAACCCTATAGAATTTACGTTTTTACGCATTAAATCCTGACACTCTTGGAGGGTGTGGTGGCTTACACCTGTAATCCTAACACTTTGGGAGGCCAAGGTGAGAGGGTCACTTGAGTGAGCAACATACTGAAACCCTGTCTCTACAAAAAATAGAATTAGCTGGTCATGGTGGCCTATAGTCACAGCTACTTGGGAGGCTAAGGCAGGAGGATTGCTTGAGCCTAGGAGTCTGAGGTTGCAGTAAGCTGTGATGATACTACTGCTCTTTAGCCTGGGCAACAGAATAAGAAACTATCACAAAAAAAAAAAAAAAAAGAAAAAGAATAAAAAAAACTAACATTCTCAAACTGCTCTCCTATTCTACATTGATCTTACATGCAGCACCTGAGTGACTTCTGGTCTGCCTATGGCCAGCAAGGAGGCTCAGTTACTGGCTCACACTTGGGTTCCATCTAGGTAGGACCCAAAGGAGAGAACGCTTTTTCTTCTTCTTCCCAGGTCTCAACCTGTGAGTGGCTACAGTCCTGTCCTAGGCAGGCTTGAAGGCAACTTCTGCCCCCAAGTTCTGCAGTGTCTCCTGGAGAAGCAGGCTGATTTTACCAGCAGCCAATTTGCTGAAAACCAATTTACCAAATAGCCAATATGTTGAATTTACTTTTTTCTATTAGCACTCTCATTTTAATAGAATTAGAGGAAATGTGCTCTGCTGTCTCCCTGCTGCTATAGAGCTGGAGGTGGGAAACGGGGGAGGAATGAGACTGAGGCCCTTTGTAGAACATTCAGCAGATCAATTTTCTTGGAATTGACAGAGGCATGTCTAGGTGTTTATAGGCTCTTTTTCCCAAAGGGAATTAATAAGGCTGTGCCATTTCTAATTCATTTTTTAAAGCATTTTTTTTTTTCTTGTACTGACAAGTTCACAAAAATTTCCATCTATATGCTGAGAGGTGAGGTTGTATGAAGACGACAGAGAATCTGAAGCAGCAAGGAATTCTCTGTGGGAGCCTTCCGAAGGAGGCCCTGCTCGCTCAGCCTAGTGATGCTCACTTCAGATTTCCAGCCTCCAGAATTATGAGAGAACACACCTCTGCTGTTGTAAGCCCCGTTTCCTGGTAGTTTGTTATAGCAGACAGCCACAGGAAATAACACACCATCCCTACTGGGCAGCGCAAATCAGGGAGCCCTCAGTTCAGAACTGCCAGGGTGCCAGCCAGCAGTCTGGGAGCTCTGCATTTGGGTACATCAAATGGCTCGAACAGACTAGAATATAAAGGACACAGCCAAAACGTCCATGGTTTAGTTAAGCCAAACAAACAGTACAGGCTTCTCATTACTGTCCAGCAGCTTCAGAGCTTCTTGTTTTATCAGATCTTATTTTTTTCCTGAAAGGTGCCATTTATATTTTTTAATGATGAAAATAAATCTTACATATATGAAAGAAATAAATTTCCAAGGAAATGAAATAAAATATAGGCAACCTTTGGTTGTGATTGTGTTCTGTATGGCTTCCATGAATATACTCTAGTCTCGTTCCTACCTATTCTTCTCGACACTGCCTGAACGTTCTCTGCAAGCTATTATAAAATCTGATCATGTCATGGAATTCAAGAAAATTATAAACTAGCAATTAAGGGTAAGGAGAAAAGACACAGAAATGGGATCTAGGAAGGGACAAAAGGGGCTGCAGCAGTGGAGATAGGGTTCTGGTTCAGGGAAGGGTTTGGGGTTCATGAGTATTTGTTTCATCATTGTATTGCCATGACTTACATGTATGCATATCAAGTATTTACATTATACACAAAAAATCCCACTTCAATAGCTTCCCAGTGCTTTTAAGATAAAGGCAACAATCTTCACATGGTGGCTCAGAGGTCTGGTCTGGCTCTGCCTTCCTTCTCCCTCCTTACACGATGCCCCAGCTTCTTTGCACCTCTTTCCCTTTCTCTAGATTGCCAGGCTCACTCCACCATATGTTGCTCCCTCTCTGGACTGTTTCTCCTAAATTATTATTCTCCCTTCAGATCCAGCTCTGTCAACACTTCCTGGGGAAGAAGTGCCCACTCCTACCATATGCTTCTAAACCCCTTCCCCTCTCCTTTGGAGCATGTTTACATTGATAATTTCACCTTTTATAGTGTGGTTTCTTGGTTCACTTCTGTCTCTCTCACCGCAAGTTCCATTAGTAAGGGATACACTTCTGTTTTGCTTACCATTGTAAGCAAAAAAATTTACCAAAAAATTAAGCATATGCATTTCCTTGAGATACAGCCTATAGCTTTTATTGGGGGGAGGAAAGAAGAGGTACAGATGCACAATCATAGCTCACTACAGCCTCAAATTCTAGGTTTCAAGCAACCCTCCCACCTCCCGAAGTGTGAGACCACACCTAACCAGTGCATAGCCTTCAGACTCCCAGACAGATCTGTGTACCCCAAACAATGGTTAAGAGGGACTGCTCTAAAGACTTTATTCTTTCTACTGGTACACCTCAACTTTGGCTTATGAATTCTTGACCTGGCCCACTACCCTTTCCACCCCTTCTATCTAGAGTTGGAGTGGGCAATGGGTATCCCAGAAGAAGGCTGGAGTTCCCACATGGAGCATATTGAAAGTTAAGTCACAAAGCAGTGAGTCCTAGGCAGGCTTACTTCCACACAAAGCAATCCTCAGGCACTGCCATCCCAACTCAGACACACAGCAGCAGACCACTTCTGGAAACCTCCATGCAGGTCCTGTTCTGCTGTCTCTTAGACAATGCCTTGCCCCAGTAACACTGACCAGTAAGTGGCATTTGGAGATTCTGATTCCCTAATATGGGACAGAGACTGTGTGTGGGTTTAAAACACATCTCGTTGCCCTCTTCACCCTGAGACTTAGCTCCTAGAGCCTAACTTCCACACAGGACTGGTTCTCTGCAGGGCAGTAAAACTCCCACTCAGCACTCAATCTTTGATGCCAGAGTCTCAATTTTCTCTTTAACTAAAAAAGTTCAAGGCAGGCAGGAATTATGGGCAGAGATGGGCTTCTGCCTGCCAGAAAAATGATCCTTCTGGTTTCCTCTCACCACCCAGCTGACTGAACCAATATGAACCCTCCTTCAATCAGGCACTGCTCACCTGAAACAGCCTCCTTGTTCAGGAAAGGGGAAGATACTTCTTTAATATAACAAAGACTGTCTGTCATAAATCAGCATCCAATATTATATTTGGAGTGGGAAAATTATATATTACCAAAATATGAAATAAAATAGGAAGGGCTACCATTACCATTGTTATCTTGTTTTCTTAATTCTAAGATACACGGCTTTTCCCATCCTAACATTTCTGATGCTGGAATATGAATTGCAATGTTATTATTTAACATAGTGCTAAGTCCGTCCATGTAACACGTTCTTAAGCTCAATGATCTTAGAATCAAATACGATATTTAACACATAAGTATATGTTAAATATGTTTTGTACATATGGAAATTCTTACAGATACTATAATATAAAACATAAATAAACTATGAAAAAGGGAAGAAAAATAAGCCAGGCACCATGGTTCACGCCTGTGATCTTAAGCAACTCCAAGAGGCGGAGGCAGGAGGATTACTTGAGGCCAGGAATTCTAGACTAGACTTTACACAAAAAATAGAAAAATTAGCTAGGCATTATGGCATGTGCCTATACTCTCAGCTTCTTGGGAAGCTGAAGCAGGAGGACTGCTTGAACCCAGGAGTTCAAGGTTGCAGTGTGCTATGATGAGGCTATTGCACTCTGGCCTGGGTGACAGCATGAGACCTTGTCTCTCAAAAAAAAAAAAAAAAAAAAAAAAGGAAAGAAAAAATAGATTATTTGTAGACGATAACATAACCCTATCTGCCCCTCAAGGAATATAATAGAAATAAACAAAACACAATAGCTTCCTTGTGTAAGGAAAAATACTACATTTTTAACAGCAAATAAAACGCTTTTTAAAAAAGAAAACATCTAGGAATAACACTAAGAATTATGAAGTTCTTACATGTGAAAAGTTATAAAACTCTGCCGAAAATATATGTATTTTTTTTTTTGAGATAAGATCTGGCTTTGTTGCCCTGGTAGAGTGCAGTGGCTTCATCACAGCTCACAGCAACCTTAAACTCCTAGGCTTAATATGATCCTCCCGACTCAGTCTCCTGAATAGCTGGGACTACAGTGGCATACTACCACAACCAGCTGAGGAATATATGTCTCAAATAGAAGGCTATGCCAATTCCACATGTGATGGCTGAATAGTTTATAAATGCTAATTAATGCCAAATTAAATAATGGTGTGCTGCAATTTCTATGAGGTAGGAGCAATAAGGAGTAGATACCGAACAAAATCTAAAGTTCAAATGCAAGAACAAACAAGAGTTGCCAACATTTCTTTTTTTAAAGAAGACAGTTATGCTATGTAAATCAAGGCAGTACAGTATGAAACAAGGATGGAGTTACCAGCTAACAGAAAAGGACCACTCTTCTCCAAACAGACCACACATGTGCAGAAATCTAAGGCACGTAAAGAGCCAACAGCAACAGCAAGGAGAAGAAGTGATATTCAGTAGAGGAAGCGGGGCTGGTAGCGGGCTCCTTGGGGAATAAAAACCCAGAATCTTACTTTATATTAGTAAGCCAAAACAAACTACAAATGTATTAAAGGATTAAAAAACTTTATGTAAAAACACTAAAAAACTGTGTAACTTTTTTTTTTTTTTTTGAGACGGAGCCTCAAGCTGTCACCCTGGATAGAGTGCTGTGACATCACAGCTCACAGCAACCTCCAACTCCTGGGCTCAAGCAATTCTCCTGCCTCCACCTCCCAAGTAGCTGGGACTACAGGCGCCCGCCACAACACTCGGCTATTTTTTGGTTGCAGCCATCATTGTTGTTTGGCGGGTTTGGGCTGGATTTGAACCCACCAGCTCAGGTGTATTGTGGCTGGCGCCTTAGCCGCTTGAGCCACAGGCGCCTAGCCACATAAATTTTTATACTTTAAAAAAAGTGACGTGTTTGAAAATGTTTACATTAAAGCGGTTTTAAAAATGTAACTCTATATACATAAACGCGTGAAAACGTACAGAAATTGCAGTCACAACACAGACGCTGTAGAGAGTTAGCAGGTATAGATGTGCTCAAAGGCGGACTCTGCCAAATGGTCGAACACCATGCAGCACCAGGTGGCCAGCACTGTGGCTTCCTTTCACCCTCATACCACCTCATGAGAGAGAGGCACTAGCACTGTCCCTGCATCACAGAGGAGGTTGCTGAGGCAGAACACAGTCAGTCCTGTCCAGGGTCACTGATCAGCTTGTGATCAGTGGGCAGAGACTCAGGCACAGACAGTGTGGTTCCACAGTGGTCCTCTCTATGTTGCCCCAATAAAACTGTAGCTGATAAACACACAATTCACAAAAAAAGAAGCACAAGTTCCTGTCAAACATTTTGGAAAATATTTAATCACACTAAATAAAGACATGAAAATATAGTACAATTTATGATTTCATTCATAAAATTAGCAGTTAAAAAAAGAGACTACTCAATGCTGGCTGGGGACTCTCCATGGCTACCTTCACAATTTCATCTTGGATTCTAAGGATCCATCATGGTCCCCTCCCAAATGTACTCAAAATCTGATTAAGTCACTGCCCTCTCCCTTCTTTAAGCCTTACTGTAGTGATCCATTACTTAGGGAGAGGCCTAAGCTTGTAACATCGCTGGTCTATAGTCTGTCCCCTACACCCAGGCCCAGCCCACCCTCTCCAGACTTCACAAAAGCACCCTCTGTCATTTGCCAACAACTGTGACACCCTCCTGGAGACTTGGAAAAGCCAAGTCACAGGATCATACAACCAGGGGCTGTTTTCTCCTCTAGTACTGTTCTTATTAAGCGAGAGGGTATAAAAAGCTTGTAATACTCATAGCCCTGTGTGGCTTTCTTTATAACCTTATCACTAGTTGTAGCGATACATTTGGTCAATCATCTCTGTCTTGCCTGAACAGTGGTCATCTCTGTACCCTGTGGCCAGCATGGTACCTTGGCTATAGAAGGTACGCCATAAATATCTGCCAAGTGAACATACCTTAATGATCAACTGAACGAAAGAGGAGGTAGAAAGGGGGAAAAATGAGGAAAGAAGGAAAATCAAGCACTCTGCTGTACTGGAGTTAGACGAAGCTGATAGGCTCAACTTTTTACAAAGCAACTGGACAGTGGATGTCAAAAACCTCAAATAGGATCAAACTTCAATGAATAATCAACAACTACTATTATTAATAATGTAGAGGCCAGTGCAGTGGCTCACATCTGTAATCCCAGCACTCTGGGAGACCAAGCCAGAATGATCACTTGAGGCTAAGAGTTTTAGACCAGCCTGAGCAAGAGAGAGACCTCGTCTATATTAAAAATAGAAAAAACTAACTGTGTGTAGTGGCACATGCCTGAAGTCCCAGCTACTCGGCAGACTGAGGCAGGAGGATCACTTGAGCCCAGGAGTTAGAGGCTGCTGTGAGCTTATTTATAATGATGCCTTAAGGAAGATAAGTTTGAAATTTAGAACCCACACTCACGTTCACTATAGTATCGTTTATAATAGCAAAAATTGAAAACAGAGTTAGTGCCCAAAACTGGAGACATAGTCAAGTAGAGTCTGATACCTTCATAAATTATATAAAACAAAAAGTGACAGAGTTAATGCCTAGGAGATGATAATTTCATAGTAAGTAGAGGAACATAAGCTGTAAATACCAAACAACTGCAGCTTTCAAACAGCACTTCAAAGTGGCAGACAGTGCTGGCCGCTCACCCTAGACCTCTGCCTTGCTCCCAGAGCGAGCCCTGGCCATCCACTTTCCTCTGAGAAGGTCAGGTGCCCTCCGCAGACCCAGAGGGAGGATCTTTAACAGTTTTTATAATTTTTATGATTTTTAACAGTTTTTATAATTTTCAAGTTTTTTAAAAGCACATATCCCCCTCAAAGTAAGAAAAGAAAGGTTAATGAGAGAAAAAGATGGCTACTTACAGCATGAACCATATGAAACCTACAGTCTAGTAATGGGAACAGCCATGTAAATAATTAAAATATGCAACAAAACAACTAGATACTTCACAGCTATTGGAATGGCTAAAATGAAAAGACAATACCCACTATGGCAAGACACAGAGCGATTAGAACTCTCATAGACCATTAGTGGGAGTGTACAGTGGCACAACCATTAGGAAAACTGTAGGTAAAGTAATTTATCATCAATCACACTCCTGAGTACTTACCTAAGAAAAGTAAGAGAAAGTGGCCATAAAAAGACTTGCAGGAGAATGTTCATAGAAACTGGGGCTGGGGGTGGGGGGAAGGAAGGCTGTTTAATGGGCACAGAGTTCTGGGTTTGCAGATGAAAAAGACCCACTGCAAATATATTGGGTAGGACTGTGCTGTGCACACCTACCAATTATCTGTGTTTTACCACAATAACAACAATAAGAAAAAAAAGGATAGAGGTATATTCTTCAAAGCCCTAAACTGGAACAACCTAAAAGTCCATTACCTGATGAACCACCTAGTGTGCTCACAGAACCGGCACTGACATGCCTATGGCTGAGCCTCCCTGAAAGAGACCACATGCACACCATATACACCACACATACCCACATGCACTCACATCCTATACACACAACACACACACAAGCACACGCATCCTATACACACACCACACACACCACATGCACACATATACCACACACGCCACACCACACCCAAGTACACACACCATATACTACACAAACACACCACACACACATAATATACATATATATCACATGTATGCACCACACATACATACCACATGCATGCACCACACGCACACACAATACATACATATCACACACATATACATATACCAAGTAATTCCACTGTTGTGAATATGAGAATAGGCTAAACTAACAGGTAATGACAGACATCGAACATTGTTGGCTTTCTGGGTAGTGGTGACTAGAGGGACATAGGAAACTTTCTGAGATGATGGAATGTTTTATTTCCTGCTTAGGGTGATAAATTAATGGGTGTATGTTTTTGTGAAAATACACTGAAAGGCATACATAATTATATTCCAACTAAGAGTCTTAGGGAGACAATGAGGAAGGGCACTGGAACAGCCTGAATCCATCATCTTAGCTACGTGCTGAGAAGTGCTTTGCCAGACAAGAGTGTGTCCTTAGCAGATAGTTACACATAAATATCTTTTCATGCAGTAATTTATGGAAATGCTAAGAACACTACAATTATGACTATTATACTTATATTTGAATCTGTTTTATGGAGCAAGCTTTGATATTCTGACAAATTAAAAGGAAAAGTATATATGAGTACAATAAACAAACATCTTTAAAATAATAATTATCTAATTAAAACTGATTTTACTTAAAATATTACAAAATATTTTCATCAACTATCTTATTAAAATGTGAAATAAAACTGAGTATTAGCTTTTTACAGTCACATGTAAAAATGTACACCCAAAAAACTAGAATACACAATGAGGAAAAGACCTGTTTATGCTTACAAGGAAGAAATCAAAAAGGATAATATTTGTCTACAAAGAATGAAAAATAGGTTTTGTATGTTTAATGATAAAACCAAAATTAGATGCAAAAATATTCACAGTGAATAGTTTTTTTGTTTTTTTCCAAGTACATACGCATGTTTTTAAATTATTTGTATAATTTATTAGAAATGACTTAAACACAATAGACAAAATATTAACTGAGAATTTTAGAAGTGTAAATAAAAATGGCTAACAAATATACACAAAACAACTCAAACATAATCATAATACAAAATGTACATTTTCAATTCAGCTGCCATTTTCCTTTTCAGTTAAAATCCCCAGTTCTAGAGAGAAGAGCATGATGTGGAGATGCACAGCCAGTGCTCAGGCTCTGCTGTGGGAAGTGGGACTCATGTTTAGGAAGCAAAGCAAGACCGGCATTAGAGAGAGCACTGCTTAAAAATGGGGATAAGTGTGGGATTAAATAATAACCCTATCACCTCGAGTCTCTACTTGCATGACAAATTTTTGTTGCTAAAAAAGAAAGGGGTATTGCTCCCCATCTTTTGGCCGTATAGACAAGTCACAATATGTGTATACAACTAACCAGATAACAGTAACAGGATTCCATACATTCTATTTACTAGCTGTGACTATAAAACCCTAGGGAAAGGTCAGGGGGCTGTGGGGGGCACATTGGGTAGCTTTATTTCTGGAGAGGGAGAGAAACTGCCTGCAGAGGAGAAAAGAAGTTTCAAAGTTTATAACCCTTGGTCCCAAAACTCCAGATCAAGAATGAGTTATTTACAAAAGGCTTAGAACAGTACCTGGTACATTGTTAAGCGCTCAAGCAAAATAAATGCTCTAAGAAAAAAGTCTGAAAATATGAAAAAGGCCTTAACATATGTGTATCAACATTTAGAAAGGTTTGATGGGAGTGAAACATCACACTGGGTGGAATGTCCTTGGGTATCACCTTGGACCTGATCTGTGCAGAGTCAAACACCCCTGGGGAGGGAGGTCCTGTCTTCCTGGGATGACAGGACAGTGCTCAGGTTGCAGAAGTTGCTGTGAGCATGGAGGGTGGAACCTCACCAATATGACATCCAGCATCTCCTTCCTGCAGGTATGTTTTCATTCATTCGTTCATTCAATAGCCATTTACAGAGCACATACTGTGTGCCACTCACTATTCTAGGCCCTAGAATATAGTTTTGTTTCACTTTGCTAACAACCAAAGCAAAATTCTTTTTCTCACTGTTCTCATGAAGCTGACTTTCTAATGAGATAGACAATAAATAAATAAATATACAATGTCAGTTGTCCGTAAGTAGTATGGAGAAAAATAATGCTAGCTAAGGTAGGAGGTAAGGAATACAAAGCAAAGATTATCTCTGTCCTCAAGGGGCTCTCAGTCTAATAGAGAAATGACTAGTAAGCAGAGCCATTATCAAGTGGAAGTCTGTGCTCAGGTGTTTATAGGGGCAGAGAGAAAGAGCACCTAACTTATTGAAGGCAGAGGCAAGGGAGACTTGTGGGGAAGAACCATGACCAAGATGCCAAAAGGATCAGGAAGAGCAATACAACAGCAGATGCAAAGGTGTGGGTAGGAGAGAGCACCTGGTGGACTGCACAAAAGAGTAACAATGTGTGAATGACAAAAAAACCCAGCTGAATTCAGTCCAGTTGGAAAGTTCAGGAAAGGCTTCAAATGAGTTCTGAGGAACATGTGCCAGCACACATGTACATGCATACACAAACACCTGCCGTACTCACCTAGGTTTCTGCTAGCCTAGTATTTCTGCACTTCTCCATCCCACATGGTTACAAAGGAGCAGTTTACTTCTTTGTCCCAAGAGTAGGTGTGTGATCCAGACCTGTCCAATCATGGTATCCCTGTGCCCATCCTTGTCCACAGTGATGCCAGCAAAGAGCCACAATTTCTAGGCTCCAGGCTGATTTTTCGGTATGTGTAAAGAAAGCAGTAGGAGAGAATAAGGCCAATAGGAAAGACCAGACAAAGGCAGGGCCAAGGAGACCCTCATGACATTTCAGCCCCAGGGTCCAGCCACACCTGAAGCCTGCCTTTGGACTTTCTAGTCAAATGATGAAAGGGGGCGGGGGGAACCTTTATTTTGTTCAATTTAGCTTACATTGGATTTTTGCCATTTGCAACTAGAGTAATATACATTTTTTTTTTCTGAGACAGAGTCTCAAGCTGTTGCCCTGGGAAGAATGCCATGGCCTCATAGTTCACAGCAACCTCAGACTCTTGGGCTTAAGCGATTCTCTTGCCTCAGCTTCCCAAGTAGCTGGGACTACAGGCACACCACAACGCCCAGCTATTTTTTGTTGTTGTTGTTGTTGTTTAGCAGGCCTGGGCCAGGATCAAACCCGCCAGTCCCGGTGTATGTGGCTGGCACCCTACCCACTGAGCTACAGGTGCCGCCTAATATACATCTTTCTAGGAAAAGAATTTCACTGTGTGTGGCAAGGAGTGGTATAGAGGGAAAGAGAAGACAGATGTCAGAGAGTCTCTCCCACTAAGTCTGACAAAGATGGCAGGTGCCCTCAACGCATCAAGGAGTGTATAGAAACAGCAGCTAGAGTTCCTTGAGAGAAGGAACGGATGGGGTATGTATAAGTTACAGTCTATAGTAATGGGTTATACAAAGCTATATGATCCTAATAGTTCACTATTCAGTCCTAACTCATTTCTAAACAGAGAAGTGATACAGAATAGTTGATCAAAAACACTGAGACTATAATCTGTTTAAAACAAATTTCCCATTCCTACTAGTAATACACACCAGTCACAGATCTTTCCCAAAAATTAATTCCTACTAGTAATACACACCAGTCACAGACCTTTCCCAAAAATTAATTTTGAGACACACAATATTTTGAACTCTTTCTTCCTGATGCCAAGCAATCATCTGGTGCTCTCCAGAAACTCAATCAGCTATATCTAAGGTATTAAGGTCTAAGTCTAACAGATGTTATAGCAAAACAAACTGCCATATCTCAATAGAGCAGTATAGAAGCCCAAAAGCTCAGATTCTGTTGTTCACATATTTGAAACTTTAATCAGTTGGTCACAGAAAATAATAGCAATCTTAGTCCGAAACCAAGGTTTAGATCTTTAAATCCATGAAGCAGAAAGATGCTCACAGTATTACAGCATGTTATAGTATAAAAACAGGCCAGCTTAAGGAGTCTTTTGTGTAGCAAGCACTGGGCTTCTTTCTGGCAGAAAAAACAATGCCTTAAGATTTTTTCTTCTCTCCACAAGCATTTCCCAAATACCTACTTTGTGCCCAGCATCCCAGCACTGTGTGCCCATGAGCCTTTCCTTTTTCTTTGGGTGAAAAGGCCAAATCTCGGTTCACATCTGGACAAGGCTGGGTAAAATGTAAAATAAAAGATAATGTATCACTGGACAATTTGAGATGTTACTCTCGAAGCAAATCCTGACCCTCTAAACTCTGTTTATGCCTCCTTTCCCCCACTACCAGGTTCACACTGTAGGGCACTAGTCACTGAAAAAGACCAAGACCCAAATCACACAGCCTGATGACCTGGCTTCAACTTCCAGCTCTGCTATTAGCTACTGTCAGGACTCTGACCAACACTCAACCTTCTGCATCTGTAAATTTGGGATAATCCTTACTTACTGTCCTACGTTGCTGGAGGAATTAATAGGTTAGTGTAAGTAAAGGTGCTTGACAGTGTCAGGCACACAGCTCATGCTCACAGAGAAACTATAATACAATAAAGTGAGACCTTCCACTTCTAGAATTTTCTCTCTTCCCAGTTCTAGAATTCTATGAGGTCTAAAGTAGAGAAATAATGGATTTTGAGACCTTCTCCAATCTGCTTATCATACCTGGCAGAATAGCAAACATCTAATATAGCAATCTTAGTCTGAAACCAAGGTTTAGATCTTTAAATCCATGAAGCAGAAAGACGCTCACAGCATTAAAAACAGGCCAGCTTAAGGAGTCTTTTGTGTAACAAGCACTGGGCTTCTTTCTGGCAGAAAAAAACAATGCTAAAAGTTCCCTTGCTTCTCAAGCATCTGTACCAGTGGGAAACCTTTCAAGGGAGCAAGTTCAAGTGCCTGAGTACTGGGCCCTTACTAAAAATAGCTAGACACTTCGAATTCTGACAATCCTGCAAAGTAGATATAATTGTCATTTTGTAGATAAACCCAAGCAGGAGCAGGGAGGTTAAGTAACTCAATGTCAAACAGCTGCTCTGCAGCAGACCTGACTCAGAATTTCACGCCCCCTTTCCACTCTAAGTCCTTGCCTTCCACACAGCAAGAACGCAACTGTTTATAAATCATGAAATAATGAACACGGTAGTTCAGGGGAACTGAAAGGATGGGAACAGCCCTCTTTGGTAGAAAAAAAAGTCGGCATCATTACGCAGCACTTCCTAACAGTTTGACACTCCTGCATTCTCTGTTTTCAAGGACTGGGTCTAGCAATCTGCCTTCCTCGCTAGCCACAAGCCACTGTCCAAGCCTCCGAGTGCCAGTCTCCTCCGCCAGCAGCCCAGACTCTGCTCCCCCGGCTAACTGCAGGCCTGGACTCTCCCCTCCCAGATGACGCACGGCACTCAAAACCCAACGGCAGGTATCCATTTTTGGCAGGCAGGTTTCCCAAATTCTGGCACCAACATGTCACACCCGGGGGCAGCTCACCTTCTAGTGGGGCCCCAGAATCAAGCCAAGCAGCGGAAGGGAGGGGAGGTGACGCAACTAGGCCTCTCCCGCACCGGGCCGGAGGCCGAGCGCTGCAGCCGCGACGCCGCAGCGGCCTCTCACGGTGCTGCCCGCTCTTCCCCGTTTAAGGCACGTGAGGACTGGGGACAGGGCGCGGGCCCAAGCGGTTTGGGGCAGAAAGTGCCGGAAGGCGCAGGGTAGAACGAGCCCCGGCAGCCGTGCAGTCACTCCCAGCGCGTGGGAACAAGGGCCTGGTACCCTAGATGCGCAGCGCCCGCCGGCCGAGCGCCGGAGCATCGTGCGCAGCTTCCGCTGCGCGCTGGGCCCGACCAGCCGTCCCCCGCCTGCTCCGCGGCCCCTCAAGGTCCCACTGGGCGTTCCGAGCTTTCCCTTCCATCAAGACCAGCATCGGGGAGAGCGCGAGCCGGACGCCCCGGCCTGGCCGTGAGCAAGGAGGAAGGGAGGGCTTCTTACCGGGTCGCGCTTTTCCTCCGGACTTCGCCGGTGGCCACGGTCGCCGAACCCTTCCCCGCCCCCACCACGTCGCCCTCTCCAGCTTCAGCCGGGAATCAATGGCCAGGCGCGGGCAGGTGACGTCACTGGCGCGCCGGCGTGGGAGGTTGCGCCACCTGACTCTTTCCTCTTTTGTCTGCGCCGCGGGAAGGCGAGAGTTTTGTTGCTAGGTCTTCCTTGGTTTCTCGGTGTTCTCTTAGGGCTGCTGTTGTGGGCACGGTGGGGAGGAGGAGCGTGGGTTAGGAAGCCTCACTTTTGCTCATGGCCTTGGTACCGTGCTGTGGCCGGAAGGCCTGCGATGCTGCGGGTGCAGGGCCGCCTCAGGCCTTCCAGGTGCTTAGTAACGTGCTGCGTCCTGTATGTAGACCTTGCGTGGCCCCTTTAATCTGAATGAAACTTACTCATTTTTTAAAATAATAATGAACACCGCCTTTAACTTGATACCCTTCCCAAGGACTAGCACAGTATTGCCGCTTAACTTTTAACAACCTGCACTCCCCCCCAACCCCCTTTCTGTCTTTTGCCTTCCCCTCAGAAGTAACCCCCACTAATCATAAATTTGTGTTTACACAACCATTACATTGCTTTAATCTCATTTCACATTTACATTTATTACAATCAATGTATTTTGATTTTTCTTATGTGTGTGTTCAAACCTTCACCAATGTCCTGGGACTTCTTCACAAACAATAAAATTTATTCTAGTTCAGTGAAGTTGCATTTTCTTTTCACTGCTACATAACAATCCACATGTACCATAATTTATTTATCCATTCTCCAGCTGCCAAACCTTTAGGCAATTTCCAGTCTTTTAATGTTTCCATTAGTGTTGTTACTAGCATTGCCTTGTGGTGCCAGCGCACAAAAATTTCTCTTGGGTATATTTACCTAGGAGTGGAACTGATAGGACTTTGGTAGGCCGGTATTCAGCTTTATAGGATAGTGTCCAATTTTTATTCAAAGTGGCTATACCGGCTCGGCGCCTGTGGCTCAACGGGCTAAGGCGCCAGCCACGTACACCTGAGCTTGCAGGTTCGAATCCAGCCTGGACCCGCCAAACAACAATGGTGGCTGCAACCAAAAAATGGCTGGGCGTTGTGG
>CAUYON010081333.1:0-45638 GCA_963573935.1 Arctocebus calabarensis
CTGTAGTCCCAGCTACTTGGGAGGCAGAGGCAAGAGACTCGCTTGAGCCCAGGAATTGGAGGTTGCTGTGAGCTGTGATGCCACAGCACTCTATCCAGGGTGACAGTTTGAGGCTCTGTCTCAAAAAAAAAAAAAAAAAAAAGATAATACATCAGGAACGAATGAGATTTATCCCAGAAATGCAAGGTTGGTTCAACATATGGAAATTAATACATATCATACCTTACACCAATAGAATGAGTGAAAAAATATAATCATTTCAACAGACACAGAAAAAGGATTTGACTTCATGATAAAATAAAACTCTCAATAAGGTTAGAAGAAAAGTACCACAACATAATAAAGGCCATATATGGCAAATCCACAGCAAACATATTGAAAGCTTTCAGCTTATTTTAGAACTGGAATAAGACAAGGATGCCTACTCTTATCACTCTTGTTCAACATAGACTGGAGGTCCCAGACAGAGAAATTAGGAAGAAAAAGAAATAAAGGACATTTAAATTAGAAAGGAGAAATTTAAATTGTCTCTGTTTACAGATGGCACGATCTTATATTATGCATAGAAAAACTTAAAGACTATCAAAAATATTTTAGAATTAATAAAAAAATTCAATAAAGTTCCAGTATCCAAAATCAACATGCAAGAAATTGGTAGCATTTCTTTACTTAAATAACAAACTAACTGAGAAAGAAATCAAGAAAAGAATCCCATTTGCAGTGGCTAGCTACCAAAACAAAAAAAAATACCTAGGACTAAATTTAACCATGGAGGTAGAAGCTCTTTATAAGAAAAACTACAAAGCATTGGTAAAAGAAATTGAAGAGGATACAAATAAATGGAAAGAAATCCCATGTTCATTAATCTGAAGAATTAATATTGTTAGAATGACTATACTACCAAAAGAAACATACATATTTGATACAATCAAATACCCTATCAAAATGCCAATGACATTCTCCACCAAAATAGAAAAAAAAAAGTCCTAAAATAAGGCACAACAGACCCCAAATAGTCAAAGCATTTCTGAGAAAAATGATCAAAGCTGCAAGTATCATATTCTATGAGACCTGAAAATAGACTATAAAGATATAGTGATCAAAACAATATCATACAGGCATAAACATAGACACATGTACAGGAAGAATTAAGTAGATTAATTTCTGGAGAATAGAGACTCCAGAAATTAATCTACTTATATATGTAGCTAACTGATTTTTGACAAAGATTCCAAGAACACTCACAGAGGAAAGGACAGTCTATTCAATAAATGGTGCTAAGAAAATTGAATATCTGTATGCAGAAGGATGTACCAGACCATCCACCTTTTACCCTATACAAAAATCAACTCAAAATGGATCAAAGACACAAATGTAAGACCTGGAACAATAAAATTACTAGAATAAAATGTAGGGGAAAGAATCTGGAAAAGGGTTTTATGAATAAAATCTCAAAAGCATAGGCAACAAAAACAAAAATAAATAAATGGAATTATATTGCACTAAAAAGATTTGTGCACAACAAAGAAAACAATCAACAGAGTGAAAAAAACTACAGAAAAAAAGATTTGTGCACAACAAAGAAAACAATCAACAGAGTGAAAAAAACTACAGAATGGGAGAAAATATTTGTAAACTACTCATCTGACAATATATATGAACTGAAACATTTCAACAGCAAACAACCAAACAATTCAATTAAAGAATGGGCAAATAATTTGAAAAGACAATTTGTAAAAGAAGACATACAAATGGCCAAAAATATATGAAAAAAATGCTCACCATTGCTAATTATCAGGTAAATGCAAATCAAAATCATAATGAAGTGTCATCTTAATCTAGTTGGGATGGCTATTATAAAAAAGATTTAAAAAATAGCAAATGCTGGTAAAGATGTGGAGAAAAGGAAACTCTTACACAATGTTGGTAGGAGTGTAAACTACCATAGTCTAGCCACTATGGAGACTAGTAAGGATGTGCCACAAAAAAACTACAAAAAGAACTGCCCTGTGATCCAGTAATCTCTCTATTGGGCATTTACCAAAAGAAAGGGAATCATATATTGAAGAGATGTCTGCAACCACATGTTTATTGCAGCAGTGTTCACAATATGAGCCAAGATATGAAATCGACCTAGATGTCCAACAGATGAATGGCTAGAGAATGTGATGTATATGCACAATGAAATACAATTCAGCCATAAATAAGAATGAAATCCGGTCATTCGCAGCAACATGAATAGAACTGAAGGACATCATGTTAAGGTAAATGAGCCAGGAACAGAAAGTTAAACACTGCGTGTTCTTACTCATGTGTAAAAAAGTTGATCTCATAGAAGTAATAAGTAGGACAGAGGATACTAGAGCATTGGGGGGATAGAGTGAAGGGAGGAGTAGGGAGAGATTTGTTAAAAGACCCCAAATTAGAGCTAAATAGGAGGAATGAGTTCTAGCATTCTATACCACTCTGAGTGTAATCAACTTTATATAAGAAGGAGGAGTTTCAATGTTCTCAACACAAAGAAATGATGAATGTTTGAGATGATGGCTATGATCTGATAAAATACATTTTATGTGTAAAAACATGACCATGTACCCTATAAATATGTGCCATTACCATGTGTCAATTGAAAAAAGAAAAAAAATGTTAGGTAATATTTTATTTAGGATTTTAAAAAATCTTTATTTTAAATTCTATTGATTGATTGTTCTCCTTTTGTTTTTTAAACCAACCTCTTCTTGTTATAAAGGTGATTATTCTGTTATTATATATCAGCTTAAGAAATTACCAGCGAGAAAAAAAGTAGAAATAAAATGAAGCCATAACCCTATTGTTCTGCAGTAGTCATTCTTACCATTTTGGTATATAGTGTTTTTTTCTTCTCACTCTTATTCTCTTTCTCCCCAGAGGTATATTTGTGTGTACATGGTTTTCTTCTATATTAGAAATTAAACATGTATATTTCATGTAATATACCTATTAATGTATACTACCTATAATACAACTTACAGAAGTAATTCACAAAATGAGAATGTACTCTTTACTTTGTATTACCTGATTGTAAAATTAAATAACCTATTGTGAACCACTTTTCATATCACTAAATATAATCTAAATCTTATAACAAGTGCATGATAGTTCATAAGATGTAATATAATTAAATCAAGCAATTATATGCTGATAGGATGTTTCTAATTGATATTAATATATACCACTCTGTAATGCATAGCAAATTAATACTTAGAATACTAAATTAGTTTAAACACTTAAAAGAAATATATTTACAATTTGTTCTACTCTTCCATTTAATTCTTTCTGTGAAAGTTATCTGAGGGTTACTTTGATTAGTGTAAGTTGATCTGCTCACCATTTATACATGTTCTGTCTCCTTCTAATGCCCTTCTTGCACTGTGTATGCTGGAAATTTCAAGCCTGCAGCTCCTACTAGTGTTCCTACTACTGCCCAACTAGTGTTTCTGATGTGATTTAGGTTTTGTTGATTGAATGCACTTGCATGAGACTTGACTTAGCAAGTGAGTGGTAGAGAGAACGTGAAATAACATCCATTTCACTAATGCAGAAACTAGCAAAGGCTGTATGACTTCAGACCAGGTCACTGTGGAAACAACTTAGCAACTTGGCATCAACTCTCCTAGCCCAGACCTACCATGTGGTTTTGAGTGTTATTCCTGGAAATATAGCCTATAGTCTTTCTTTTTCTCAGTTCTCTTAATGACTTTGTAAGCCCTTTAGTACTTGCTAATAAATTCCCTTCTTCTTCAACTAGCTAATGAAAACACTGGATTTTTGCACCTGTATGTGACAGATACACAATAGTTTAACTGTATTTTTCCCAAATATAATTTGTAAACTAGTTCTCCTCTTCTCACTGATTTGAAGTGTAACCTATATCATATGCCAAATACTAATGTATATTTGAGTCTGTTTTTAAACTGATTTTTTCTTGTTTATTCTGTGGCCAATATCACACTTTTTTAATTACTGTAGATCATAGTATCTTTAATATGTGTTTGGACAAGCGTCCCCCAATTAAATCAACATTTTATAATCCTCATTATCTTTTTTCACAGATGAATACATTTGTCAAGTTCTAAATATATCTTCAATGGTGTTTAATTGAAATCAGGAAATAACTTACATGCCAGAGTATTAATAGTACAATTAGAAAACACGTGTCTCAAAGTCTTTATGTTTATAAATGTAGCTTTTTGTCATTGTCATTGCCTTTTAGATACATCTTACACATACATTTTTATGCTCATTCCCAAGTTTTTGTTTGTAATTTTGAGAGTTACATAATCTGTAGTATAAATTTTAACCAGTTTTATCTAGAATATATTGATTTGTACATGTTTATTTTTAACTACCTACTCCTCTAAACTCTTTCACAAGTCTCATAATTTTCAGTGATTCACAGGGTATCAGTCTTATCTACAAAATAATAGTTTCCTCCTCTATAATACTTTTCATCTTATTGTGTAAAGTTATGATTAACACACTGTGGTAACTTAGGGGTCCCTTTGATGGATCAGCTTGGGATACCAGTGGGTATCATGAAAAGAGGAACTCCTCATGGATTAGACAGTTTCCTTGAGACTCAAAATGTGTCTGCTGTGTTTCATTCCTTTTTGACTATGATGGCAGCATACACTTATCCACCATTGTGTCGTTCATTCAAACATTCCTTTGATTAGTATGCTCTTACTATTCCATGTTTAGCCACAAATGACTTCATCATTTCTGCAATGGAAAAATGGCCCGAATTTATATCAATAGGAGTCCCTGTTCTCTGAGTCCAGATCTGTGCCTGATATTCATTCCTTTGGTATTTCTGTGGCAAAGCCGTCGTGTGCAAAAGTTGTTTCTGAGAAGAGTGAAAATATGAAGAGAGGGAGAGAAGTAGGCAGCTGGTGCTGAGCATGTGAATTCCATGAGAGAACTACGAGGCAATATGCTTCAAGGCGCATGCGCTATGTTTAAGGAAAATTCTTTGGTTGCGAGTAATAGGAAGCAATACAGAAAAGGAGGTGGGGAATTAACTGTAACAATACAGAAGAATGACAGGCAAGGTAAGGGCAAAGTTGGAGTTAGGCCTTAAAATAGCGTTAGAACCAGAACATGAGAGGTGGCAAGAGCTCTGTCCTTGAGTTTCATGTTTCTCCCACTAAGTGTCCGCTTCTATCTGTGCTTGTCTGTTGTTCATGCTTATTCTTACCATGGATGCTAGCATACCTTCCTCCCCATTCTATTTCCTTTATTTTATATGTTCTTCTTTGACCTGGGGTTTAGACTCCCTGCATGGCTACTTGGGGTTCTGTGCTGTTAATTTTTGGCATCTGTCTGTCTTCAGCTTTGGTCAAGATTTATACTTTGCCATTTTGTCTATTTTCTCCCAAGTGTCTGACCTTAGTTTTGGTTTTGTCTCACTTGCTTAGCAATAAGCTATAATTGTCATTTTATCATCATATGAAGTGTCTAAAACTACTATTTCAATATGGAGATCAGTGACTTTTAAAATTTTTTTGTTTTGAGACAAGAGTCTCACTCTGTCACCCTTGCTAGAGTGCCATAGCACCACAGCTTACAGCAACCTCAAATTCTTGAGCTCAAGCTATTCTTGCCTCAGCCACCTAAGTAGCTGGGACTACAGGTGCCCACAAAACACCTGGCTGTTTTTAGAGACAGGGTCTCACTCTTGCTCAGGCTGGTCTCAAACTCATGAGCTCAAGCTATTCACCCACCTTGGCCTCCCAGAGTGCTAGGGACTTTTCAAACCTTTAAAAACTTTTTATTGTATTGGGCGGTGCCTTTGGCTCAAAGGAGTAGGATGCTGGCCCCATATGCCAGAAGTGGCAGGTTCAAACCCAGCCCTAGCCAAAAAAAAAAAAAAAGAAAAGAAAAGAAAAGAAAAAGAAAAAATTTTTATTATGCATTTATTCTCAAAATAAATTACTGACAACTCCCCACCCCCAACCCTTTCTAATTAGGGTAAGTGTTAGAACAGAGATTTCGTACTGTTTGGGGTTTGGGGTCTGCTTGAAAGAGGAATCAGACTTGTTCAGGAATCATTCTACTTTGGGACTGCTAGTTCCTGCTCTAGGACAGTAAGGATGAAAACCAGCTGGGTCTCTCATTTCAGCTTTCTTGGCTTATCATAACAAATGACTCAGCTTGGGATTTTATAAAACAATGAGTCAACCCAAAGTAAGGAATAAAGTATAGCATTTAATTCATAATCTAAGTCATCACAGCCACTTCCCGCCTCTTTCTCTCTAAATGTACAGCTATGGTATTTTTCTATTGTGAGCTATGTGTTCTTATAACTAGGCTGTTGGCTAAATATTGAGCCTGGAGTGATCCCTCCTAGGTCATGCTTAGACAACATGTCACATGGAATATTCCATGTTACTTCACAGAAGTTACGGGTTTGTAACAAACCAGCTCTCATTTTTAAGGTACTTTCTGCTGTGACTCCGATTTCATCAACTTTCCCACCATTTGAGGTATTATTTTTGGCTATCTGTGAAATGCAGAGAGGCTAGAATTTTGTCTGTTCTGTAATGTTAATTGTTCTGGGGGAAAAATGCCATCTAGAAAATTCCTGAAGCTGAGGTAGAAGAGGGTTAGAGGCTTCTCTACCTTTAGACCAGGGAAAGAATATCTTTTAAATTGGATATTTCCTGAAAGACTGGCCTGGATTTATCAGACAGCCTTTCTTCCATAGTTGGTTTCTATGTATCAATATTTAACATCCTCTGGGCAGGTAGAATTGAGAATCGTGCACTTAATAGTCTTTCTGGGATAATGCTGCTATTTCATAAAAGTGGAAAACTTAACGTTCACACTATTTATGGTTTTAATCATACGATTGTGTGGACTGATGTTTTAAATATTAACATGTATGGAGAAAAATTTCTAAGAAGCAAGACAACCCATGTAATACAGTAGGAATAATCGATTTTTAGGTGAGATGGGAGTAACTGGATGTAACAATCTGAAATCATTAAAAATGTTTCTCATTCATTCTTGGTAGTAGTTTTCCAAAAGACTCTTAGTAGTTACCTTTGTTTGTTCAGTAAAAAGGCACATAGAGAAATAAAACCATCCTCCTCTTTAAAAACTGGCTGTGAGTAACAAGCTTTCTCCTTTTCCTTCAACAAAAAAAGTGAAGTTTTATGATGTTTTGGTTATTAGTTAACTTGTAAATTGTGGTTAGCAGATATTTTGTATGGAAAATTAATTGCTTTATTCTTGCAACTAGCATTCTTCTCCATTGCTTGAAAATTTAAAATTTTTTTCTTCTTCTCCTTGTTTTTTTCTGGTTTGGGTGAGCTATTCAGTGCACAGACTCTCTTAATCTTCTCGTGTGTGTGTCAGCTGCTGGGCCCTATCCAAATGTTGAGCTCATTTGACTAAGCACTGCCAGGGCCTTTTCTGAGTGTTTTCCCTCTCCCCCTTCCCATTTCTGGAGACTTCTATTTCTCCTGAATGCCCTGTCTGGGAAAGATTATCTTGGCAAAAAAGGGGGACTTTGGAATAAGAGAAAGCAGCTTCTTTGTTGCCAAGCAGAAGTGTCTTACTGACTTTGGAGAAATGTTGATGGGAGAGCTGTGAAGCTCAGAGTGTCCCTCGCTGTTTAACAAGTGTAGGTGATCTCATTCTTTTCCTTAAATGACTTCAATCCCACGAAGCAAAGAAGGATTTCTGAGAGCTTGACATTCAAGCTGATCATTCTGTTTTTATATAGCCATGGATCCGACAATAGCAACACATGGTTTGGGGTCACCAAAATGATGCTATGGGGCACTCAGAAACGAGTCATTGGGTGTATTAGTCCAGTTGGTGGGACTTTGATACTATTATAACATTATATGTCTGTCCTAGCCAGCAGAATGGTGTTCAAATGGTATTCCCTGGGGATTAAACCAGTTATTAAAACGGGGACATACTTTCAGGATCCTCTGTGACTTCCTTGGGTCCATTGAAGTGTTATCATATGGCAAAGGAGGGGCCTCCTGGTCTCCTATGGATGGCAATCTTTCTAATCCACCCACACTTGGGCCATATGAACTAGGAAATATTTTCATCATCACTTCTAATACCCAGCTTCTTTCCATTTATTCCTCCCACCAACCCATTCACTCACTTATAATTTGTTTATTCAATATGTACATCTTGCTTACCTGCCAAAGGCAAGGCATTGTTGTGGGTGCTAGATAAACACTATTGAATAAGACAGACGAGGTTCCTGAGATGGTGACACAGTCATTCCAGTAGGGGAAACAAACATTAAACACGAACACGAAGACATAGCAAGATAATCGCAGTAGTGGTGGGTAATATGAAGTGGTATGAAGTGAAGGTGATCATTGCCGTGGAAGGGTTCCTTAAGTAGCAGGGTCAAGGGGGGCATTACCAGAGGAGGAACATTTGGCTGAGACTTGAGCAGCCAATTCAGATTTCTGTTGAGCTTGATAGTGTTTCTAAGAGTCAGCAGGCTGCCCCTCAGGGTGTTGCTCACATACGTCCAGAAATAAATGACTAAAGTAAAATAGAAGTCACAAACTTTTACAGATTCTGCCAATATCACATTTGCTCGCATCATTGGCTGAAGGAAGTCATATGGATGAACACAGAGACCCAGAGGAAAGCACATAAAGTAGGGAAGGACTTGAATAAAGTGAAGGGAAAAAAGTGGGATCATGAATATAATCAATCATACGTTCTTTTATGGGGATTGACTTTCCTTTTTTAACTAGAATACACATTTAAACTTTAACAACTTTATTTATTTCCCCCTTTTCTATAGGCAAGAGTCCTTGTGGTTTTTGGATGCAATATCTCACAATCTTCTCCAGCATCTCTGAGGATGCCTATTACAAGTTTTGTTGCCTTGATTGTCTTGGTTCTGTAAATAATCGCTTTTTCCTTGGGGGTCATTATTATCTTTTGCCCCCCCTACCTCCCCATCATTGGTGCTGTGGTTTGTGTCAGATGTCTGCTAATGCGTGGCTCTGTTCTTTCGTGAACAAATGGGTTGATTACCATAACGCACAGTGGTGAGCTTTTTCTATCACTTTTTCCATTTTGGTATTTGCCTGTTTGCTTGATGTTTTTGCTTTTTGGATTAAAGCCTGCCAAGTAAACCAAGGATGCAGTAAACTTCCTTTATAATTTTACTCTAAGGTGCAAGTGTCCACAGGGCAACCTTCCTCCTATCCAGATATCCAGATAAATTTATTGAATTTTATAGAATAGCTTTTATATTTTGCTCAGGGTTAAATGTTGCCTACGGCCATCACTCTGCATGGTCAGGAGCCTGGAAACAGAGTGAAAGGCTGAGGGGAGTAGCTGTTCCACTGGCTGAAAGAGCTTTTGTTCCTCTTTCCCATTCCACTCTCTCTATCTGCCTCTACCTAGGTAAAAGCCTCTCTCAAGGGTTGAACTAAGAAGGATGGCTTCTGCCCCCCTGCCTCATTCTCTTATTTCCTGTGCTGTCAGCATAACCCTATCTACTTTCCATTTTCCAGAAATTTTTCATACCTGTAGCCTACTGAGGCCCCAGGTAGTGGGACAAATACAAGTCTTTCCTCTTTCATCTTGAACTGGACACTTAAGGAAAATTTGAAACTCCACAACAACCTCTCTTAAATGAAGGTCACCAAATGTTAAACCCACAAGTTAAGGAATATAAGTAAATCAATTTATATTTAACATTCTCTGTTTTGTGTCACTTACAGCACCATACTATTCACTTTTTCCTTTTAAACAACAACAACAACAAGATACACAAGTATAAAATCCATTGTTGTTTGCCTTTTGGTGCTGACTATTCTAGGAGCAAATAGCCCATAGCAATTGTAGGTTTAATCTAAATTTAGCTGGATGTTCTTTCCCTTAAAACTTTTCTACAGCTCTGAGAACCTTCTTCAATCTATCTAGGAAAGACATATTTTAGGTATGAATGAAATTTTTTCTGAAACCTTTCTACTGAAAAAAATCTTGAGTAGAGTAGACCCTTCTCCTCCCCCACAACCCTTTCCTCCACCCCCTCCTCCCCCCAGCAGAAATTTCATGGAGATAAACTGTGCTTAAGCCAATGCTTCTGCCTAAGAGAGTCCAGGCTCACAACTGCTTAGGCAAATTGCCCACCCTGCCGTGCTGGTCTGCCTGAAGCCAGGGTTGTCCAGCAACACAGAGCTCTGGTTTAGTTGTCCCCGTTTTTTGAGTTTAATGTTTAGGGAGGAGCAATTCTTTCATTCTTTTGCTTAAAGTTTTGGTGGGAGGCGTCTTCCTTTCTCTTGGATTGGAGACATGAGAAGAAAATATCAACTAGTTTACACAATGTCATTGTAAGTGGCTCTCAACACATTCCTAATAGCATGAATTTTTTTAAGAACACTGAAAAACTAATCTCTGGCTGGAATTTTGTTTGACCATTGAATCATGAAAGGTGCATAAAATTATAATTACCAGAACTTAAGCAGAAAATATTTGGGGTTATTTTGGAATCTGTTAGCATCAATTAACTAGTACATACTAAAAGAAGAAAAGAATGTATATTGAATCAATGCGGCTTTCATATGCACATTGTAATTACAATACTACTATGGGCACCCTTTTACCTTAAATATCCCTCAGCATTTGATCTGTTTTCAATTAAATTATTTATTTCAACCGAACTTTTTAAAATTTGTTTACATTGGTAGGAGGAGCCTTTGTAATGGGAAACAGCTCAGACCCTGGTCTCTGGTTGTACACACTAGTATGTGACCATGACTCAGTGGTCACAGTCCGGGAGACACACAGATTAGCTTTCTGCAGCAGGGGCCAGCAAGGACCCAGAGACAGCAAGTAACCAGGCTTCCCCTATCATTGCTTTCATATGGTCAGACCATCCTTTTACTGCTTGTCCAGATCCCGTCCTAAAGAAGGACAGAGGATGGATCAATCCATCTGAGAATCTGAGAGCCACGGATTTCACATGAGGTAACTGAGTTCTTAAGGGGACTGTTTAAAATAATATTACTAGACCAAGTTTACTGTGGAAAACTAAAAGGTAGGTTTTCTTTCTCTATAGCAGGTGGGAATACTGAAGAAAGCATTGGAGAACTACCTTTTCTGGGTTTTCTCTTGCTGTTAATAAATCTGTAACTCTGATACTATATGTATTTAATACCTGTTTCTGCAGCTTGGGATGCAAACATGTTCAACCTTGATCGTTTTTCTAATTACTAATTCAAATACTCACAAATTCCTCCTCTTGAGTTCTCTCCTTCTATATCCTTAGCTGTCCAAGGACTCTAGCCAAAGGGACCAGCTCTGCTTCAACATTCTAGAAGACACAGGGGACTAGAAGGAGGAGAAATGAGAATTGCAGTTATCACCCTTACCCTGTCAGTGCTGGAGACCTGCCCTGTGCAACCCGGGGGAGACTCACCCACCGTGGCAGGGATCTCTCTGCTGGTTTGAACCTATGCCTGTGCTTTGGCAGAGGTGTGGACTAGCAAGCCTTTCTGAATCGCTGGTCTAGAGGTGCTTCCCACGTCAGCCTCATGTTGCTATAAAACGAGCCTCTCTTTCCAATTTTCATACTTTGTGTTGAGCTTCAGGACCACCGGGGCTGGGTTTGAACCTGCCACCTCTGGCATATGCGGGCGGCACCCTGCTCCTTTGAGCCACAGGTGCTGCCCTCTTTTTTTTTTTTTTTCTAGATGAACTTGGCTAGACCATCACTATCCCTTCTGACACTATCCTCTTACTTTGAATTTCAAGCATAAGGAGTGGAGTTTCTTCCAGGAAGCCACTGGCTTCCAGAAAATTACTCTATCCCACCTTCAGGATCTATCAGGATCTATGGGAAAAGCTAACTTCATTAAGTGACAAAAAGTTTCTCTTTTGTCTTTCCGTCATGAAATTAATGACATCACCCTATGTTTGCTTAATTAACTAAGCAGGGTCCCTCAATGATATATCCTGAAATTTATCACAAGAATACAGATACTACAGAGAGATTTTAAATACACAAAATGTATAAAAATTCAAATATCCTATATGATCATTTGTTGAAATATAACTTTGGGTTTTCCTTTCTGATGGATATTTGAGATGATTTTTTCTCACTTTTGTTTCCTTTGCCACAGATGTTTTGTGGTACCTAAAGCCTACAATGAAGCAGGTTTCTGCTTGGTGGTTGGAAAAGCCTAAAACAATGGGAGAATTATATTAAATGGCTCAGAGGGGAGGGTAGAGAAGAGTGGTGTAAGAAGGCAGCAAGAAAATGGAGAAGATTCTCCAAGGTTAAGAAGGCGATAGAGGTCCCTGCGTTCCAGTGGTGGTGGGAAGCCACTCTCTAGGTGCCCTGGTGACATGGCATGACCTCTAGGGTGAACAGTGGCTTAGAGCACCTTATAAGCAGTTCTTACACTAACTCAGTGATGATGTGTCTCTACAGGTGTGGCAGAGATGTGGCTGAGGTCCAAAACTTCAGGTGATTACATAGATTTGAACAACGGGCATCTCCATTGTAGACAGTGTAACCCAAAGCCTATAACTTCCTTCCCAAATACTGTGCTCTGCTTAAGACTCCAAAACTTTAGCATTAACCATGTTGATGGGAGTTAATAGGCCCAATGAAGGCTGATAATAAAAATAAATTTCTGCCCTGAGTCAAGAGATCATGATTTTTGAGAATCATTTTTTCTTGCCCACAAAGTGAGGTCATGGACTATTAAGTTTTTATTATTCTATGTGAATCTTCAGTGGCGTGAAACAGGTTCTTCACTATCTTAGGATAAATTTTCAGAGGAGGTTTTTAGGAGAAAAGCCATGGGCTTAGAGATGTAATGAACTCTATGCTTGGACCTCTTCAGCTTCTCCTCTTTCTTGTCTTGAGACTGCTTTGCAGCGAGTTACTCATAGGTAAAGCACCCTATTCCCTATTTTTTTTTGTCTGTTCCCCTAGTGGAGGTTAGAATAGACTATCCTGCCTTCATCTCGCTTGCTTGCCTTGAAACTCTCCTTTAAGACTCATTTCAGGAATTGTTTTCCTCAGAAGGTCTCCTGGACTCCATGGCTGAGTTAAATTCCCTTTACTGTGTGTTCTTGCGGCAAATTCTGCAGCACCTGGTCCATCCTGTTACTCTACCTAAGCAATTTATCTCCTCCGATAAAATCATGACAGAAGGAAAAGGAACAACATCATCAAATTCTGCAGAAGATTCTGACGCCTGTTAAATTTATCCAAACTGCACATGCAAACTTATATTTGAGTAGTAAATTAGTTAAGAGATCATCTAATGGCCAACAAACACATGAAAAACATCCTCAATATTCCTAATTATTAGGAAAATATAAAAGAAAACCACCTAACTCCAGCAAGATTATCTCTTATAAAAAGAACATACTGTACTCCATGATTGCATTAATGTACACAGCTATGATTTAATTAAAAAAAAAAAACCAAACAAATAAAAAATAAATCTGGGCATGGAAAAAAAGAAAACAAAAGAACAACAAGTGGTGGCATGGATGTGAAGAGAAAGGAACACTTATACACTGTTGGTAGAACTTCAAACCAGTGCAACCTCTGTAGAAAGTAATATGGAGAAAGCTCAAAGAACTAAATGTAGACCTAACAGTTGATCTAGCAATTCCACAGCTAGGTATTTACTCAAAAGAAAAAAAAAATTTATAAAAAGATACCTGCACTTGAATGGTTCTAAGGAGCACAATTCACAATTGCAAAGATGTAGAATGATCTAATGAGTAGATTAATAAAATGTGATGCATATACACTGTGGAGTACTACTAAACCATGAAAAAGGTGATCTAGTATATTTTATAACAACCTAGATAGATATGGAGACCATTCTTCTAAGTGAAGAACCACAATAATGGAAAAACAAACATCACATGTACTCAGTACTAAATTGGAACTAGTTGATCAACACTTGTGTGCACATGTGGAAATAAAACTCAATGGGAATCAAGTATATAGGAAGGTGGAGAAGGAGCCGGGTTAATTTACACCTAACCAGGACAATGCACACATTCTAGGTAAAGGGCATGCTTGTAACTTTGACTTAAAATGTACAAAAGCAAATTATGTGACAAAAAATGTATACACCTCTGTAATATTCTGAAATTAAAACAAACAAAAAAGAGTATGCATTTTGGAACCAATGCATAGGACCAAATCTTGTGCCTGTCACTCATTGTGTGACCTAGTTTAGATTATTTTAATTTTCCTAGAAGCATACCTCCCGTAAAATGCTTGTGAAAATTAAGTGAATTTATATGGATGCTGCTCAGGAGAGTGTCTGCCATTCTTTCTATTACTGTTTGAACTGAACACTATGTATACAGGGTGGCCATAAAGTTCATGTGAAATTTAAAATAGCGTGCAACTTAAAATTTCACACTGACTTTATGGCCACTCCGTATAGAATGTTCCAGGACTCTTCAGAGTTCTCTGCTGGAATATGGTGATGTAGGATGAGCTGGGCTCTGGATCATGGCATTTCCACTGGGGGGTCAGCCTAACACATAAAGAGCCATGTGTATAATTTGTGTCCACTCTTCTCATAACAGCTGCCCCTTGGCCAACCCCTAGCCTAGAGGTGTACTCACCAGGGCAATGTCTGTTCTAGGGTGGAGGGACTCAGAAAGAGTCATGTGCCAGAGCTGAAATTCTGGGGTCCCTTCCATCTGAAACATGGTTTAAAAAGGGATATTGACTTTAGGTAGGCATATCTTCTTGTCCCCTTGCGTCCTTACCCCATGAGGAGGGCTGTGGCTAGAGAAGGACCAGAGTGAAGTCCCCTGAATCCCAGTGGGCCCAAAAGTGTGCCCGGGTCTAAGGCTGGTGCTGGTCTGTGCTGTGGGTTGTTCACACCAAGTGAGACCCACTGGTGCCAGTTGACAGATTACGCTGTTGGGTGCCAAGATTGGAATTTTCCTTGCTGAGCAAGTCCTTTTGTGGTGTTTGTGAAATACTGTCAAATCTGCTTTGAGAACTTTCCCAAGTGTGAGTGAAAATGTGAAATCCTCGACAACAGGAAGAATTATGGTTTACTAAAGTCTAACGGGGGCGCTCCCCCTTTCTCATTTCCAGCACACAGAGGCAGAGGCCTCCAGGAATGTGCTTCATCAGTTACAGAAACATCTCCATTCCTTTTGAAATGCCGAGAATCCAGATTGCAACCAGAAGAGAAATTAGGGATGTGCTATAGTTTGTAAATAATAAAGGGATAGAAGGTCTTTCCTCTTCTTTTTCTTCCTCTTTCCTTGTCTATTCTCAGCATTTGTGATACTTGGAGAACTCAAAAACCTGGGAGAAATGCATATATTTTTAGCAATGTGTAGTAGCTTCTCATAGAAAAGGCTTACTTAATGGACTAAATGTGTATTGCTATTATGGTATACAGAAAAGATAGAATAGGCAGTTTCTATGCATTTCCTTTTGTAACTAGCTCAGCTTGAATTTGGGAAAGTTTTTCTTTCCCCTGAAGCTCAGCTCCTTCTTCAACAGAAGGAATGCAGGATCCTGGATCAACCAAAAATAATTAATTTTTGTTGCCAGGATTTATGCCAGATCCGCTAGCAACGTTAAGGGAGGTCTTCAACATACAACGCTAGTATGTCACTATTCCATAACTAGATGACTTCATCTGTAAAAATAAGCCAGACAATAAGGAATCTTTCCAAATTGAAAGTTTGGAAGTCAAGAAACTCAAGAGTTTGAATTTAAGATGGCAATTTCTGCATGCTTTCCCCTTTAACATTTTCCCCTGTTCCAAATTCCAATGAAATCAATCAAAACATCCAGTAAGAAGGAGCATTACATCAGCAATGGAAACTAGGGAAGGGTGTCATCTCTGTATAAGACATTTGGGTCTTTTAAAAATAAGATAGAAGTAGGTGGACCTGGATTAATGGCACATTAAGGAAGACTGTCTAGGAAGCAGATGGGAAAGAGCCCCATACAGCAGACCTCTCTAGAATCGCTTACCCTAGAATGTCAGAGTTGAGGACAATCATAGTCTACCAGATGCTAATGCCCTGCCCAGAACCTCTGTCCCAGGCCTAGAAACCCGTCCATCAGCCGCTACAGGTTTTGTCTGCTAGCAGATTACACCAACACCCTTCTCTAGAGGGTTGCCCTTGGATGGCAGGTACTGTCTCATGTGGAGATAACTGAGAGGTAACTTGCACCACTAACCAGCCCCTCCATCCTGGAGTGACTTATGCCCAAGGGCTGAGTAAAGCAGGAGTGTAACAGTTCAATTACACTTTGCGTCTGGTGGGTAGGATAGCCTCTTAGGTGCAGTTCATACTCTACAGCTCCCTATGTGGTCAAGCTGAGGCCACACTTCAGCTGACCAGAAACTTCACTGGCCAGAACTGCTTCCCTCACTCCCTTATGCATTTCCCTTCAAAAAACCACTTACACAGGAATCCTCACCTCACCCTGCTTCTAGCAAACCTGCCCTGAAACTGAATCCTGGGAGTGGTCAAGGGCTGGGATTCTGGAGTCAGATTGCTCACTGATGGCGATGAGAACCCCGTCACTTGGTGTAGGTGGAACATCAACAGCCTTTGGCATGCTGTAGCAACGTGATTACTGATAGAATAAATGTGTTTGTGGTGAGCAGGTGGAAGGATGTACTAATTTCTGCAATACTCTGCCTTCAGGGCACTTGTTGCTAATTAAAATTATTTTGTTTATATTTTTGTTTCCATGTTTATTGTTTGTTCTCCACTAGAACTGAAACTTCACCGAATCAGATCCTTATCCATCTTCTTCACTAGTATTTCCCCAGCATTTTTGATAGTGCTTAGCATTTAGTAGCTCATTATTAAGTATAGGTCAAATGAATGAATAAAAAATGAACAGATGGGGCGGCGCCTGTGGCTTAAAGGAATAGGGCGCCAGCCCCATATGCCAGAGGTGGTGGGTTCAAACTCAGCCCTGGCCAAAACTGCAAAAAAAAAAAAAAAAAAAAAAAATTAACAGATGGTTTTAAGGAAAGAATCACTGAAAAAAAAAAAAGTTGGTTATTAAGAATGGTGGTCCAAGTATTTATTGATATGCCCAGGCACTGACAACAGAAAGGTCACCATCCCTCGGATCAGGAGTGCCCCTCTTGCCAAGTGATAGCACTTTCATTAGTAGATCCAAGGAAATAGTCTCTATTTAGCTTCTTGGGACCAAAAAGAATGGTTTCTACCTCTACTGTATCACTCTTTCCTGTGCTCTTTGCCAGCATGACTCTATCTGCTTTGCATCTTATGGAAATTGATTCAAATCTATAGTTCATTAGTCCCCAGGGGGTGAGGCAAACTCATGTGCTTTTCCTTATTTTCGACTGGAAACCTATCTAAAGATTTAAAAGCCTGCAGTAATTATATTTCATGCAATTATTATTATGTTAGGACTTAAGTTGCCATTTCATTGTTGTAACTGTCCTTTCTGTGTTTGGATTCTCTTTTTCCAGCTTTCCTCTGGATGACTTGAATATTTCTTTGAATTCCATTTTGATTTATACGCAGTGTTTTTTTTCTTTGTATATCTTTGTTAGGGGCTGCTGTAGGACCTATATTACACAATATTATCAGTAACTTATCACAGTCTACTAATGTTGACATTCGATCAGTTTGAAGAAAGTGTAGAAATGACCCCCTTTATATCCTTTTAGCCTCCCTTTCCCCTGTTTATATCAGAGTTGCCTTAAACATTTCCTCTGTTCATATTTAGAGCCCAAGTTGAATGTCTGCGCTCCCGAAGAGGTCTTTTCTGACTCCACACCCGTCAGGAGTTCAAGGCCTCTTACACCTGTCGAGGGCGGTGCCTAGGATTCCCACTCAGCCTTTGTTGGTGAGGGAGGAAGGGAGGCCATTTTTTCTGCGGTGTTTGGCTAGATGAGAGCAATTATAGCCTAAAAGTTTTCTGTCTTACTAGGCTGCCCTTTTCCTGGTCTTTTGATTAAAGGTGACAGGCTTAGTTGGGGCTGGTTTTGGTGTGTGCCCATTGGCATGTCCGTGTTGCCGCCTTCTTCAGCTCCAAGTCTGAGATGTGTGAGGCAGAGAGAAAACAGCACCTCATTCATTGGGTCTGTCTTCTTCCTAATGCTCTGCCTCCTTCTCCCCACCATTCATAGTCTTCCTATGTTGGTTTCATATGTGATGTTCCAGGGTTTTAGTTGTATTTAATGGAAAGAAGAGAGAAAAGTATATCTGCTCCATCTTTCTGGAAGTAGAAGGCTGCTGTATAGATTTTCGTAACCTTTAAGTGTTAATCCAAATGAATATCTTACCTATTAAAAATAACAAAATCAAAGTAAAACAATGCAATGAACACAGTGAAAACAGATCACACCCTGTAGATAGGAGACATAATAAATGAGAAAATAAAATTAAGATTTTTTTTACCTATCTCAGATGAAAATCATATAAAATTAATACAATGAGAGTTAACATGAATATGAAGAGAAGACCCAGAACACAAATTCTAAACGGGGATTACAAAAATGCTAGACCTGAATGCAAAGCACATGTGATACACAAAATGGAAAGAAGAAAGGAAGGAAGGAAGGAAGGAAGGAAAAAAAAACATTTGTAGAAAACTCCCTGATATCTCCAGAATTAAAAATAAATCAAACTGAAGCAGAGTAATAAAATTTCTCCCTTATCAAGCTTCTCAAACCAGCAGAGAATGAAATTTGCTGGAATTCTAAGTCAGCCAGAGTATGAGAAGTAGACACTTGCATGCATTTGCTATTGGTTGTGTAACTTGCAAAATATCTGGAGGGTAATTTTGCAACATGTATTGAAATTCCTAAAAATGTTTTTTGAGTCTGACCCAATTCTTTTAACTCTATGACTATATCTGTAGGAAGTAGTGAAAAGATCTGTGTAATGATTCATCCATAGTATGATTCTTGGCAGTTTTCTGTATCACAGCAAAAAAATTAGATACAATTATATTAGCAAAACCCTTGGACTTATTGACTATGTGACAGGTACTAGTCTAAGCCTTTTCCACATATTAAGCTACTTAATTCTTTAACCTACAAACCAGTGCCATTGTTATTCTCATTTGATAAATGAGGAATATTGAGGGAGAGAGGGATTCCATAAATTGCTGGGATTTGAGTCAGTTCCTGGGTCACCATGCCATCTGCTACTTGTCATGTTAATACTCATGCTACCTAAGTACTTGTTATATAGTTACTGAAATAATGAAGTGCATGCTTATATTTAAAATATAAACAAATCCAAATTTATTATTAATGGAAAAGTTTCAGGTTAGTAAATAATACAAGGAAATCTTGGAAAAATGATTAAGTAGGGATTTTTAAAATACAGAATCTAATTGTAAAATGTTCATATTAAAGAATTGATGCTTGTTCCTTTACAGCTGTTTGTTTTGGAGTCATCTCGTTGGTTATGCTATAAATCTAATGAATTACCTATTAATGGTAAGTCTGGCTAAGTGCCAGATAGGACTGTAATAAGAAATGAGGAAAAACTGAATTTTCTCCAAATTTCTCCAAAGTTGGATGAGTAGATGCCTACTTTCTTCCAAAATTGTCTCAAGTGCATAAACATTTAAAACTATTTTTCATAAAAGTTGATCTGGTAATTGGAAATTGGGTTAGTCAGCTACAGAAACTAAGATAAAACTGTTTTCCCTAAAATATTACTGGCTTATTATTAAAAATTATTGGAAAAATTGTGTCTCCTCAGACATTTCCTGGTCTTCCTTACTTTCTTTTCAGAAGTGAAATTTATTTCATTTTATTTTATTTTTACATATTTATTTATTTTTTCAGAAGTGGAATTTACTTGTAGTTCTTCGCTCTCTCGGGGTCACTCCTCTGTAAATCTTTCTCTCTTCTTTCATTATTTTATTCCTTATTTCCTGTCACATCTGAGAGCCCTTTGGGGGAACGGACTGAAATGAGGGTGGTTCCATCTGTTAAGTTGCCATGATCAAAGCAACCTCAGCAAAGGGAAATGGGACAGAATGATCCTGAGAGTCTCCTGAGAAGGTGCTCTTTGAGTCAGAAGATGCTCTTTGAGCCACACTTTAATGAGTGAAAATAAAATGAGAGGACACTTAATGGCTTTTGTAACATCCTTAAATATAATGCATCCCAATAATTAAGAAGAAGCCCAACACAGCAAAAGTGGCGTTTGCTTTAAATCATGTTTAGCTCCTACTTGAGTAAAGCATCCGTTGAAATGAGGAGCGTTGTGCTAACCACCGCGGTGCCAACAGAGCTACAAAGGAAAGTCAGAACGCAGTGTCATGTCAACACTTCTAATTTTAATCCTAGCTCTAAATAGTCAAGAGCACACCCAGAAAATGATAGTGTCGATCTAAGTCTGGTGCCTTTTGTGGTTACCGTTCCTGTGACATAACCTTCGACAGTGCAGGTGGTTCCCTTCTTATGGGCAAAAGTCTAAATATGGTGTAAACTTTCCGGAGGCTGTAGTTTGAAAGGAAAGTCATGATGGCCAGTGACATAATTACAGGTAAGCTGATGAAGCTTCTGAGAAGAATTATCCCTTTTGAGTCTCTGACAAGATTTTAATTAAGGGAGACCCACTTAGGAAGACATGCATAGGTTTAGCAGTCATTTATTTAATGCCTTTCACCTTTATTTTGCCTTTGTATCCAGATGACATGATGTTTTGGAAGGCAAGGAAATCATGTACACACACACATATATTTTTTGTATAATAATAAGAAATTCATGGGGAAAGACTTGTTTTTAGTCAGTCACTCACACCTATGGCTCTTTTCTATTGATGTGGTTCTGATCCTTCCAATATGTGACGACTCAGTACTGAAAGCCATGGGAGTGGTACACGGTTTCCATGGTGATCTTTACCAAAGTAAAGGTTTATTAGTGCAAGGTTAGTGCAAAGGTTTATTATCTTGGTAGATCTGAAACAAGTAAAAGAATAGTGACCTGAAATTCACCTTTATAAAAGATTTGAATCTACAAGCACAGAGAAACATCCTCTTCATTACAAGGGGATTTTAGTTAAAGTGGTGGGATGAACCCAATGTCAAGTTCTCCTCTCTCTGATTCTAAAAGAGTAACACATAGACCATGTCAATGAGTAGAGAAACATCTACTCATTGATGCAAATCACGAATGAGTAATAGATAAATGCAACCCATTTGCCACTCGGGAATTTCTGCCAGTTGCAATGGGCATAGGCGAGGGTACTGGAAGCTATTAAAGTGGACACAACCTACCCTGTTGAGGATATATGTGTAACATAGGACGCTACAAGTTTGTGCTCCTATCAGAGAGACTCTGAGACTCCTCCCTGACATGAAAGGGAGGCGAGAAGCAGTTGTCAGCTTTGCTCAGAAATCAAGCACAGAAACAGAGGACAAAGCCTGGCTCTGAGAAGCAGAATCTGAAACTCTCATCCATCACAAGGAATAGAAATATTAGTGTGAGGCTGGGGAGAGAGATTTGAGCTAATGATAGAAATTTCAGCATATGAGTGATATGTAGAGCCACACAACCAGCTCAGATCACTAAGCATTTTATATAGTTCATCTATAAAATAGAGGAAATAAAAAGAATTAATACATATTAAAATTTTTTATCAAATTAATATGATGGAATACCATGATTTGTTTGGCAATGCATAAATCTTTCATGATCACACAATTTAACAGTAGATACTTTTTTTTTCATGTTTAGACTCAACCTATAGTCAAAACGCTGATATATTGATCCTCATAGCACAGAAATAGGTGTGTAGCTGACTGATGTTGAGAGCAGACAGCAGGGAGAAGTGGTAGGGGAATCTTTGGAAGCTCTAATTTTATCTTACATATTCCAGAATCAATGAGTAACCTTTGTGTATCTGTGAAAGTTATGGTAAACAATATAATATACCTAGAAGTCAATTAACTTATCTCAGGAAATGGAAAGTGGGTTTGTGTAAAAGCGCTCCAAACTGCCCATCTTTTATGAAGTGAATTATTTCACCTTCTGAAATTGATTGACTCAGAAAGAGACAAGCAAGTATATTTGTTAGAATTGCGGCAATAATTACCAAAAAGAAAAAACTACAAAGGTAAAGTGGTTAGTACTTAGGCTGATGCTAGCGATGAATAGGAAGGGAACCTTTTTTAAATTTATACCCTTCTTAGGAGTTTTTTATTTTTTTAGCACATGTGTATGTGTCGCTCTTGTAGATTAATAACACATATTGTAAAATAAACTAAGATCATAAAAAAGAAATTCCTACGTTTATGAAACTATCATTATGATAATATAAAAACTAACAGAAGAAAATGATAAACTTTCAATTTTATGAACTTATAAATAGTGATACAAATAAATGTTAATAAGACAGACTTGGTAGTTCAGTAAAAGATTGATGTGACTCTCACCCAAAGACAGTTTATTCCCAGAATATCAGAATATCAGTTCATATAACTGCACATATTAACAGATCAATTCAGAAAAAAGCCACAATCATCTGAATAGACAAAAAGCTCCACATTCCTTCCTGATTATAGTAAAATATAAAGACAAGTATTTAACATGATAAAAGTAGTTAACACATGTATGACAAAATTCAACTCCTTAATATATAAAGTGCTTTTATAAAGCAACAAAAGGATACAACTAACAGAAACATAATGGAGGGAGGAAAAATCACAAAGCAATCATCTCCCAAACATTGAAAAAAATGTTCAACTTTGTCAGTATTTTAAGCAAATGTAAGTGTAGGCTACAAAATGAACAGTTTAAACTATTACAATGGCAATGATTAAAATGTTAATACTCAGCATTGGTGAGGTTGAACTAAATGGGCTCACTTTCTTGGCTGGAAGATGTGGACATTCATAAAGTAATTCAGGACATTAATTTTTCAACATATTAAAAACATTAAAATTGGATACACCCTTTGATCTAGAAATTCCATTTTCAGGAGTTATATTTAAAAATATCACAGTGGATGCTCACAAAATTTAACAACAGTTAACCCTGTTATCTGTTATCAAAATATTATGTTTTATATTGGGAACATAGAAATATATCAGATACATTAACAACAGAATAATAGTTACAAAAATCATGATTAGAATACTATTCAACCATCAAAATTAGTGATCAACATGAATACTTATTCATACATAAGATGTTTAAGATTAATTAAGTGATAAAAGCAAGACTCGAAACAATGTAACAGAATGATCTTGTTTTGGCTTAAAATTATCCATCTATATATATATTAATCATCTATATGTTTATCTACCCATCCGAAAAAGGTGGGAAGGAGATCATAGTATTAATGTTAATTATCAACTGACACTTTAAAACTTTTTATTATTTATTATTATTGTATATTATATATTATTATTTTATCTTCTCAAAAAATAAAGTACTGCTTTTGCAAGAAAAAAGTAAGTGTTATTTTAAGATAAAAGAAAGTATACATTTTCTCTCTTTGTGTAAAGTATGCAAAAGGTTTAATATGAGCATTTTTTTAATAAAATGAATTTTACAATTCAATTAGAACATGAGCACCATAGAAAAATGGGCGGTAGACAGTTCCCAAACTAAAAACTATTAATGACCTAGGAACGAGAAAAATTCAACTTCACTAGTAATTTTTAGAATGAAATTCACAACAGATTCTATTTTTTAATAATCAGATGAAAGTTTTCTAAATTACAGACAATTAATTCTCTATGATAGCAAATGTTTAGGGCTATGAGATCTCTTGTACAATGCAGAAATAGGAACAATATTCCTAAAGAATGAAACTACATAACAAAAGTGTTAATATGGTACAAACCATCTGACCCCAGTATTCCCCTTCTCAGAATTTTCATAAAGAGAAATGCGGACATGAACAAATAAGGATGACCATCACAATTTGTTTGTAATGGCAAAATTAGAAAAATGTAAATGTCAAAAAAAAAGATTGATTAACTAAATTACAGTATAGTCACCAAAGGGAATATCATTCAGAAATTTAATTGGATTTTTCGAAGAATATTTAATGACATGGAGCAGGTTCATAATAGACTATTAAGTAAAAAGGAAGTATTATTTTTCTGCTGTATCATAATACAAGAAGGATTTGTTTTTTGGTATTGTATGTGCAAAATACTCAGCTACATTGGCATGTTTGGTATGTGATCACTTAAAATGACTGCTGGTGCCTTACTGATGTCTATTCTGGCACTTGGTAACAGTGGTACTGTGAGTATTTCTCTTTTCCCCTTTTGAATTTATATGATGTATCTACCAGGGGAAAAAACCATTTTTATTAAAAAAGAAAGCAGTACTGGTGAATAAAGCATACACATTCCTATGTGAGTACTTAAGGTAATAAGTTAGTGATCTTAAGCTGAAAATACAATTAGAATTCATGAAGAAATGAACACACCATTTACTGTACGTTTTGATTCACTTAAATTGCCAATGCTAAAATATACATTTTCTTTGCTATTCATTAAAAAGCCTGTGGTAGGAAATTAATAGAATAAAGGTATAGTGTGTGCTTTGAAACTACTTGGAGATTGCAAATCACCTCCACATGGTTACCGGTGTTTGGTTGTTTCCACCACAATGTAGTATTGAGAACTTGGCCTTTTTTGGTCAAAAACAAGCCTCTGTTGCTTTGTGTACATTGGCCAGTTATATAATCTCTCTATGACTCACCTAAAAAATAGGCATAATGATAGTACCAAACTACACTTAAGTTCACATATTTAAAGGCTGTAGAATTTACATGGTAAGCTTTCAATACCCTAGCTGATAATTATAAATTTATTGCAGCCATTACTACAATTTATTGCAGTCATTTTAAGTGATCACATATCAAACATGCCAACGTAGCAGAGTATTTTGCACACACAATACCAAAAAACAAATTCTCTTGTATTATGATACAGCAGAAAAATAATACTTCCTTTTTACTACATTTCCTGTTGGCCTGACTTCCATGTTTTTCTTTTACAATAAACTTTAGCAATTTAGCAAAAACTTGAAGCCCTCTTCGAATTTTGCAGATCGTATGTGACAAGTATATGTGACCCATGTGCACCTGCCATGGACATCTGTGCTAAGGTTCTAGACTTGTTGGCATTTCCTCCAACTCTTTTGCTTTGTCAGCTTCTTCACTTTTCTGTTCTGGATTTTCTGCTTCATTCTCCCTCAGCCGTTTGGGTGACAGTATCAATGTTGGACTTAGAATCATGACTTTCATCTCTTTGACTCTCTAGGTCTCCGCCCTAAGTTCTGACTTCCCTAGCTATGGATCAGAACTGTGAATGAGTGCCTCCTTACTCTAATCTGGGAGGGATCTTCTCAGGCCTGAAGTGAGAGGAAATTCTGATAATAAACAGGTGGGCAGTGATAGAGCTTGGGTAACTGACCGATGGGCTGAAGGAAAGAGGATGTAATCAAGAGGATGTTAGAAAATAAAACTGATAGAACCTTGGGGATGAAGGAGGGAGCAGTCTGGGGTAATTTCCACATTTTTTTATCTTGGTTGCCTAGATAGAAAATCAACAAGAAGTGGCAGGTTTCCCACCAAAGATGCCAAGTTGTTGCATGAGGCAGATTTGGGGATTTTTGGTAGAGTTTTCCAGCTGACAGATGAAGATCTATTTTAAAAAATCAGACCATTTCTCGAATGCCCTAACTACTAATTAGTTTAAATAAAAGTGATTTGTCAGAAGAATTGGGGTTGATGCTATATCAGGTTGAAACTCCCATCATTTTGTTGGACTTAGATAAAGATACATTGTGTGGGCCTCCACTGAGAAATATGAAACTCCAGGAATCAGAGTTCCAGTGGTTTTAAAAAAAATTGTAAAGCATAACGAGGTATGTTAATACATCATGCAGGAAGTTGCTAAGTAGCACTTCATTACTTCTATAGCCAATTAAAAGGGAAAAATGCCTAGAATGCAAGAAAGTTAGATTTGAAATAATTTGGAGCCACAAGAGCATCTTGTAAAATTCCATATTATAAATTATGGTTAAGAGATTTAAACTATGATAATACAGTTAATAGACAATACATTTGAAATGTGTGGCTTCAAAGGCAAATATAGAGGAAAACGATAATATTTTGCAAAAGGCATACACGTATCAATCTACAGTGCTAGTTAAAATACTATTTCTTCCAGGGTGAATCGAATGTATGAAATAAAAGGGAATAAATAGCTAAATAACTAAAAAAGAGAGAAGGGTTAGAAAGAGGAAGAAGTAAAGATTACAGCAAAGGCAAAGTTGCCACTAAAATTATCAAAGAATGAAAAGTAAATTGATGAGATGCACAAATTTTTTTCCAGAAAAACGGGTGGAATAAATAGGCAGATTTGATGTATGATCTGTGCACACAAAGGAAAAACTCATAAAGGAGAAGCACAAAGACAAGAAAAGCAAACTCAAAACCACAGTAAGAATATAGCCTTGCTGGTGTATCACTTTATTCATTGGAAATCCTCTATCAGAAAAGTATAACCACAACTCTGCAGAATACAAACAAATATAAAACTATGCATTAAATCCAAGAAAGAAATTTAACAAAAAACTAACACCCACCTTTGGGTAGGGAGAGAATGGTCGTTTTTCTCTCTCTTTTTAGATTTTTGTAGTTTACCTAAAGGTCTTACATGAAGATATGCACAGGGAATTAATTCTACTAAAAAACGAGGCTCTGATCCCCGTTTCACATTAAATTTTAATTCCGCAGAACCTTGCTCTGTGGCCAGCGAATGGGGGAGCTGAACGGGACTGCATTCTTTCCCGTGCTATGTGTGTTGCCAACTTTCCCCATGAGGAAAGTTATCTGACACATTTCCCAGCCGGTGTTTCCAATCCCCGGCTTTCACGGGTCTGCCTACCACGTGGGTTGTGCAATGTCTTTGCTCTTCCTGGGAAACAAGCAACAGGCTATTCCTCGCTGCTCCTTTTCTGTCCGGTCCAGGTCGTGCGCGTTCCTCCAGCTCATAGTCTGAGTGGGTACTGCAGCGTTGCACTTGAACATCTTCACCTTCAGACGCTCACGGTGCCCCCTGCCCTCTCACACATGCGTTCCAGGATCCGGTGTATGCTGGGGAAGCTGGGCCTGTCTGCTGGGAGCCTGCTCCAGCACAGACGCATGAGATTGTACAGCTCCAGGGGGCAGTCGTCGGGGCAGGAGAGGATGTGGCCGTCGCGCACGTAGTAGATGACCTCCTCGTGGGCCATGCCGTAGTAGGGCTGCAGGCCGTAGGAGAAGATCTCCCAGAGCACCACGCCGTAGGCCCACACGTCCGACTCGGTGGTGTAGCGGTTGTAGAAAATGGACTCGGGCGGCATCCAGCGGATCGGGATCGCGTCGTTCTCGTTGGCTTTGTAGTAATCGGCCGAGTACATGTTCCTGGAGAGGCCGAAGTCAGCGATTTTTACCACCATGTTCTCACCCACCAGGCAGTTCCTGGTGGCTAAATCCCGGTGGACGAACTTGCGCTCGGAGAGGTAGGCCATGCCGGCCGCCACCTGCCGGGCGATGCCCAGCTGCTCCGCGCAGGACAGGGCCGGCGGCCCGGGGCTGCATGCCGGGGCCCCCGGGGACAAGTCGCCGTGACTGACGGTCCTCGCGGTGTGAGGCGACATGCTGCGCAGGAACTCGTTGAGGTCCCCGTAGGCCATGTATTCGAAGAGCAGGCACATGGGCTTCCCGACGGCGCACACGCCTGCAACCAGAGGGCACCCTCCGTTAGCGTTTCTCCATTGACGCACGGGAAGAGCAGTCCCAAAGCAGATGGCCAGATCAGAGAACACGGGGCCTGGGGATTTTGTTGACAGCACCCTGGTCAAGCCCTGACCTCTGTGTTTGACTGACCAGATCCTGAATCTTTTAAGATTCAGCTTATTTATTCAATCACTCTCCCTACGGGGCCTCAGCCCCTAACCCACCGATGTCAGATTTTTTTCTTCTACCATCCTTTAACATAGTATTTACTATCCTATTTGATAATCTTTTATTTGCTGTTTCTTTTCAACATTTTAGCCCCTTGAAAAGAGAGATTACATCTTACTCTTTTTTAGCTTTTCTGCCTCTGCTACATGTCTGGCAGAGCAAGTGCTCAGACAATGTCTGGAGAATGAACCCGTGAATGGGTACTTCCCCTGAGCTTGTAATCTAATTGCTCTGTGTTGCTGTTTACATCTCCGAGGAATGGCAATAAGGAAGATCTTGTATAAAGTTTGGACAGAGTAACAAAAACAATCCAAGATCAGTAGATGAAGTATTTAGGTCCCTGAAGTAAAGCATTTTGATATTTAGATTTTACACTGTACATTCTACAAAGAAAAAATATAAATATCAATAGATAGAGTGTTAGATTTAATCCCAGGAGAGCATTTGCCAGTCTTAAAATTTTCATACATTTGAAAGAGAAACTGGAGAACTCGCTTGGAATAGTAGATGAGTTGGGCACAATTTCACATCACCATAAAAATAGATAATTAGGGGCAGCGCCTGTGGCTCAAAGGAGTAGGGTGCAGCCCCATATGCTGGAGGTGGCGGGTTCAAACCTAGCCCTGGCCAAAAACTGCAGAAAAAAAAAAGAGACATCTCCATTCCAAAGAGAGTAGAAATAAGGAATATGTTATTTATCTTGGCTTGTTTATTTTGGTGTTAGTTTTTACTTATAGAGATTTTAGCAACCAGGATATTCATACATACTAAAGGAAATATTAAAGAAATGTCAACTGGGTCATACTTAGAAATTTATTTTATAGGATCTTCTTTGGATCATCTTTAGTTAATAGGGACTTACCTATCTCATCAATGGACTTTACCATTGCTGTGCTGCTTGAGTTGATTAAAGAAGACTTTCTCATATTGGAAAGAAACCAAACATATTTCTCTGAGAAAAATATCTTGTTTTCTGAACTGAGGTTAATTAATGAAATGTTCCACTCTTTGATCAGAAAATATTATATGGATGATTTCTACTTGATGGTCATTATGAACAATGACATATACATGTATATACATACATTTTACAATTATATATGCAAATGTATATGTTTCTAATAGGTTGAAATGTTTTATATACTGTAATAACTCTAACCTACTCTCAATTGGGACTTTAAAGTGGAGTAAAATGCTTGAGGGAAGGGCTGTGTTTTATTCAGCTCTGTAATCTCGGGTCTATGATCTCTAAAACCTATTCCTGTTCTAAAATTCTGCGTACCTCTATATTCATATCCATTTCCTCCAATTTATAAAAACATTATATGCTAGGATTTCAATAAAAGAGAATCCATTTTTAAAATACAAACATGTTCAGTAAATGCCCAATACTTCAAATGTGTAAAACAAAGCAGATTTCTTTTATGAGAAGTGCATTTTATGGACTTTCCCAATCCCCATTCCTTCCACTGTCGTCATCTTATTTAGATGGTACTAACGTCCATGAAACTGCGACAGTGGTGGAATCACATGCATGAATGACTGTGTCTATGTGAACTCAAATGAAAAACAGGCCTTGTGTTCACAGGATACTGAAATGGCATTTAGCTATAACATTTCACAAATGGTAAAATAAGTTTGAGTCCCTATTAGGCAAAAAAAATGATAAAAAACTCTGAGTAGTGATGTATAAACGCTGTATACTGTATATGCTAAAGTAATCATTAATTTGTAAATGATGCATAGCTTGTGTTTGAATCCATCTCAGAAATTCAGAATGTCATAAAATTGCACATACTTATGTACGAACACAGAATCAACACTTTAAGAAACAATAAAAATGATTCTTCAACAGAAAAATTCCTTGATGCTGAGTACAGATTGTCAAAGGTTTTCAATTACACAAAATTCAAAAGCAGGAACACCTATCTTTTCAGTCTCTCTCTCAAGCTCCACTACTATATTTTCTATGCCTGGCTGATGTTAAACAGACATCTCAAAACCAGTACGCTAGGAGGGACTCAACTTTCCCCATGAATTTTCAACTCTTTCTAATGTTTCTAGCTCACCATGTTTGGGTAAATGCTTAAGACAGAGATCTGGAAACAGAAGACCTGCCTTTCAATTCCATATAGGACTTGATTACTTCTCATTATCCTTATGACTGCCACTTGGTCCAGGCCACCATCTTCTCTTTCTGCATCATTGCAGTGCCAGTGTACTGTCTCCCTGCTTTCATTGTTTCCTTTCAGATGATGCTTGAGAAAGCATCATCTGAAGTTCTGAAAAAATTTGAGTCCTGACATGCCACTTCCATCTTCCCATTTAACACAGAGTAAAGGCCAAAGTTTTTATGAGACATGGCAGGATCTGCCCACCTCCCCATTACCTCTCTGATCTCTTCTTTGGCAACTCTCCCCTCTTTCACTCTGCTCAGCCACACTCATCTCCCTGCTAATTCCTGCTCTTCCTCGAGCATACTACACATGCTCTTGCTGCAGACCTGTGCAAACGCTTCTCATTCTCCTCAGAATGTTCTCTTCCAAGACAACTACATTGCCATTCCCTTACTTATCTTTGCCAGGTCTTCACATACATGTCACATTTTTACTAAAGTCTTCAAAAATTTTAGCTCACACTCCAAAAAACTTTTTCTCCTCTTTGACTGTTAAAAAAGACTTTAGAACTTAATATCCAGGATACTATTTATATCATCTGTCTCTTCCAATAGAATATAAGTTCCATGACAGCAGGGATTCTTGATGGTTGGGTTCATTGTTGTGTAACTAATACAAATTAAATATTTGTTGAATGTGTGAATCTGTGAATAGATGGAGGTTACAACAATGCACCAAAAACATACAAATAACTGCCCTCGTGACATGCTGGTTATGTAAGAAAGAGAGGAAACAAAACAAAGAAGCCAAATATATTACCGGGTAATACTGATAAATTCTATGATGGAGAAACAGTGTCCATGGACGATTCATTCCTATGGGGACATCTTAAACATTTTTATGAATAGTAAGGAAGCAGCAAAGATAGAAACTAAAATGATAACATTAAAGAGGAATAATTCATTAAATAACAAATGACCTACAGGGTTGGGATAGACCTTGCTGGAGACATTAAACTTGAGAAGGAAGATAGACAACTTAGTAAGTGGACTGTAAAGGAAGAAAACTTGGAAAGCCTCTGTTTGTTTTCCGATACAGTAAGTTGCCTCCCTTGCATTTTCATACCTAAGAGTTTTACAATGTTGGGGTTGTCAAATTCTGCCATGAGGGCCGCCTCTCTCTGAAAGTCGGCTTGCATATCTGCCGAAGCTTCTTCTTTCAGCATCTTTACTGCCACCATAGTGAAAGGTTCGTAGGGAAGTAAGCCTGGAGCCCTGAGAGATGAATGCATTGAGAAAGAAGCAAAAGATCAAGAACATTATATCCATCTACATTTGTCCCTTCACTCATGTAGCTTTTCCCAGAGCCACAGAACCAAAGGAAGGTGACAGTGGTAGGTCATATCTACAACTCCTTGACTCCAATTGGTAAGCATCAGTGGGGTTATTTTCAACATAGATTAAGTTTTAAAAATGCATTATTTATACATTATAGGAATGCTATGGCCTGTTTCCACAATCACCATACATTGGGAAAATGAGCAATTGTAGCTACATGTACTTTATTTACAGACTATTTATTATAAAATGTTACAAAGAGGTGGCCAACACACAGAGAATATTTTACAAAATTGCATGATGAATATTTTGTAAATAAAGGTATATTTAGCTACAATTTCCCATTTTCCTGATGTATGGTGACTTTGGGGACAGCATGGAGCGTGCACAGATCTAATGGGTTTATCATTGCCATTCTAATCCCTAATCTTTGGCCAGAATCTAAATTCCTTGAAGGAAGGGACCATAGATTGCTCATTTTCATATTCCTCATAGACCCTAAGTTGGTACCTTGCAAATCCTGGTTTTTTAATATGTATTTGTGTGGGATTTTCATTATTCATATAACCTCTACGCCAGAGCCACCATGAGGAGAGGGAAAGTTGTGTTTTTCCCAAGAGCACAAGGTTAAAGTCACAGTGGGTGGTTAAAACCAAGTTCACATTATCTGTCCTAGTTATGTGTCTGCAGAGGTGTGTCTGTACAGAGACAGTATTTTATTTTAATTCGCATAAAGGCATTATTTTCTCTATTTTTGCAATTTTTTCCCTTTTCTGTTTTGTTACTTCATGAGCATTTGTTTAATATGTACACATTAAAACTATGTAAGAAATTATGTTCAAAAATGTGTGACACATTCTTGTCTGAAAAGGAAATATAATTGAACTATTACTCATTTCTCATCATTTGAACACTATATAAATGATGGTGTATTTAGATGTCCTAAAAATGACCTCCTTAAAATTCAATAAAATTTATGGAATAAACGCTCCTCTTTTCCAGCAAAGAGGGGAAATTATTAAGATTCAAAGTATTTTACACAATATAAATAAAGTTAATGATGTAAAGAATTAACTAATTTGATAATAACTATTATTCATGGTCTATACACATCATGCTAATGGTCTGATGACATATTTCAATGGAGAAATTATTTTTTCCCGTGGGTAAACTTTACCTTGCTTGAAAGACCCTTCCAAATGCTCCTTCTCCAATATCTCTCACATATTCAATGTTATTCCTTGGATACTCTAGGCTGAGCAGCTTAGGATTCAGAAGGAGTGGCATCCTCTGGTACATGGGGTTGGGATGAAGTCTGTCCAGCAAGAGCTCAGAAGGCAGAGTTGTGAGGGTCACTGCTGCTGACTCTCTACAGGGAAGATCAATAACAAGTTCAAGGGCATTGTGCTCAGACTTAGACTCTAAGCAAGATGGCATTCAGGAGTAAGCAAAAAAATCATACTAAGGCAGCCAAAGGTCCTTTAGTTTGAGAGCAACAAGGTATTTTACTCAGGAATTTTTTTTCACTATCCACACCAGCCAAGCAATGGGACTTGAGGGGAGATGGGAGCAGCAATAGCTATTTCCTTCCAAATTATTGTTTAGATTCTATCTGTTATGAAAGATCAACCTTAAGGCATGTAATCCTATGCAAATCCTCACTGGCACTTTTAAAGATCATGGGGGTGGGGGCGGGGTGCTTAACTCTAAAGTAGTACTATGGATTCATTAAGAGACTGGCAGGGATACACACATTCCTTTTCCCATATTAAATATGTAGGTTTTAAAATATTGCTACACATGATTAGCTTAAACTAGAATCTCACCTTTTCTTATTTTTCCACTGTTTTCTTCTTCGGCAGCAATAAAGTGTAGTTATGGTAAGAAGCACAAATAGTGCAAAGCTGGACATGATGGAGATTATTACTGTCATGGAGTACGTAGGTGAGACAGAGAAGGAAGAGGAGGAGGAGGAAGGCAAATTTGGAATGTCCACACTTGGCTTCGAGGACGTCATTGGAGGGAATGCTGTAAGTAAAATAATAACTCTTTTCTTTCATTTTCAAACTTTTAAGAAGCAGTTTTTGTATTCAAGCAATCAGTAAACTAAATTTAATGTTAAGAATATATATGTATCCAGTTTTCTCTGGTTAGATATTTATAAAGTCCAAGTTACAAGAATTCATTAAAATTTCATCATAAGTAAATTCAGCTTCTAGAATCATAGAATGATACAGGTGTGACTCAGGGAGAGGAAATCGTTTTGTTCTAAGATAAATGCAGATCCTGGGCTAGTGCTCTTTATATTGTATAATTTTGCTTATGACCTGACAATAATCATGAAAATTAGTCAATAAAAAATTCGCATGTAGTTATATTTTCCAAAGCTGACTTTTTAATGTACATTTACTGTCAGTTTATAAACAAAATTGAAATAATGGAAGATAAATAATGAAAATATTAGGACACAAATGAGCAAAAGTTCATTCATTTACAAATTGAAGTCCTTTCCAACTCCAACTTAAAACTGCAATATAAAAACAAGTGAAATCAGCCTTCCTACTGGACTTAACTGCAACTTAAAACTGCAATATAAAAACAAGTGAAATCAGCCTTCCTACTGGAAAACCAAAAGATGTTGTGTTCATAGCTCTCTGTTTGTAGAGTGTAGTTCACTGTACATGTATTAAGACATCTTCTTAATTATATTTTAAGCACTCTTAACAGATTGAATAAAAACAAAAACAGAGATACTGAGAGTTTTAATATAATTAACAAGAATGTTTTAATAGCTAAGAATGAACTTTGTACACTAAAAAGAAAGGATCAGCCTTCTTTTTAAATATTTGTGGAATACTAATAGGTATGATTTTATGTCAGCCATGCAGATAAATCTTAATAAATTTCAAAAGCAGAAATTATACAGACCTACTCATTGACCAAAATGCAATTAATAGTAGATTAAGTAAAATACAATAGAACATTTTAAAAATTCAATGATTTTTTTGACCAAAAATTAAAGTGTAGCCATTAGTAACCAATAGTGTGTATTAGCTAAAGTTTTGCTCAATGATAAACTCACAGTGTTATCTCTGCCATTAGATGAAAAGAATGAAAATGAACAAATGGAACATTTAATTTAAGACTTTGGACAAGGAACAACAGATAATAAAAGAAAATAGGTAATAAAATAAGAGACATATACAAACAGCAATTAGTAAGTTAGAATACATATAACACAAATAACAGCATTAAAAAATAGGTCAATAGTTGGTTTTGTAAATATTTATGAAGTAGTCTAAAATGGGAAAGGTATAAACATAAAAATTAAGAATGATAAAGGAGCTATTACAATGGATTCAAAGGTCATAAAAGTAAAATAATATATAACTTTACAATCTTTGCAATTACATTTTTAAACCTTAAGGAAAATCATAGATACATATTAATCATAAAATTTGGAGAATTAGGAAATAAAAATATAGACGTAAGCAGGAAATTAGTTTTAAAAGTCATTATATTATTAACATTTTTCAATCTTAGAAAAGATAAAAAACACCTTTATTTTATAAGATGTTCCAATAAGAGAAAAATCTTTCAAATTCCTTCAAAGAGTTATAAACTCTTTCAACTTCTTTCAGGGAGATATATACAAATATCACACTCTCCCAATGTCAGAAGACTCTCAATGAAACATTAGCAATTGACTGCAATACAGTTGAAGAATAAAGATTTAATATAAGTGAATATATGACTATAACACATTACAAAGTCAAAATAAAACCTTTATTGCAGGAGATGCCTAAAACCATTTAGTTTAGGACATTTGTAGAATTGGAGCTTCTGAGGTTGCTCATGTACGACTTCTTAGTTTAAAGATGGACACAGTGATTATGGCGCCATGACTCTGAGCCGCGTGGAGAACCAGCTTGGTCACCACTGTGACTCAGCAGTCACCTGGAAGTTATAGCAGGGAAGTGCTTCTGCAGGACCAATGACAGCACGCTCCATCAAACACCACCACGGTGGTGGACTTAGAGACCTCCCAGGTTCTTTGACTGGTTTGAAAGCCAATCTGATTCTCTTTGAACTGAGTCATCCGTAGGTTTCTTAATCCAAGAGGGGTGGGGAGAAGAGCTTTAAATAGAGAGCTATGCTCCCTGCTAATGATAAAGTAGGAGCAATTATTAAAACACAGGGGGAATGACTATTTTGTTTTTGGATTTTACAGAGCAGCTCTGTAAAATAACTAAAAATAACAGGGAGGGAATATAATTTGTAAAGCTGCTAATGTAATCTCATTAGTAAATGTAAGAGTAATTTTTTCTCGAAACAATCAGGAAACAGAATTTAATGACATTGTAAGGGAAAAATTCATGATGCTTCAGTGAGATTGATTTATTTATTGGAGATAGTGTCTCTCTGTCACCCTGGCTTGAGTGCTGTGGTATCATCATAGCTCACTGCAACCTCAAACTCCTGAGTTCAAGCCATCCTCCTTTTTCAGCCTTCCTAGTAGCTGAGACTATAGACGTGTACCACCACGTCTGGCTAATTATTCTACCTTTTGTAGAGATGGGGGTCTTGCTTTTGCTCAGTCTGGTCTCAAACTCCTAGCCTCAAGCCCCTGCCTCAGCCTCCCAAACTGCTGGGATTACAGGCATGAGAAACCAGCTTGCCCCAAGATTTATTTTTAACATACAAGATGCATCATCAGTGGGTTTTAAGCAGTACAGAAGCATGATCAGCTTTGCTGCCTTAGAAAGATCTTATGGCTGCAACCTTGATTTCCATGGTATACATATTCCCATCATGGCTGCTTTCAAGCTACCAACATGACGTTCTGAACACAGAGTAGTAAAAAGATGTCCAGTAGAACATTGTTATACAGGATTTCCATTATATAGATACCACAGATAAAGAGATAATCTGAAAGTTTTGATCTAGATGGAAAGAACAAATTACTTATAGGAAAAAATCATCAGACTCACATCAGTCTACTCCTTTTCAAAATCAGAAGCCAGAAAAGAGTGAGCTCACATCTATTAGCTGCTGCTACAAAAGATATGTCACTGAAAATAGATATTTATCAACAAATTTACCTCCATATATACTTTTCAAATATGCAGGTAAATTTGTTGATTTGGTAACAGGCAAGGACTCAGGGACTCTGTTACTTGAGAGTCCATTCTAAGGAGATATGTAAGAGAACTCTTAACTAAATCACAATTGAGTCAGAAAATGATTTCAAGATGATAGTGGTAATAAATAAGGAAATATGTGTATTAAATCTAAATGGATATGGATGAATGGGAGTTTGTCTAATTCTCTAAGTGAGAATAGAGATAATCCTTCTTTAAGGAGAAACCCAGTAGCACTGGGGAAGGCGTAAAAGAGATACAAATATTCCGAGGATCTCACTGGAGACTTTCACAGTTCCATAGGGTGGAGAGAAATTAGAATATACAGAGCACTGTATTGTGTAAAAAAAACTGGTATCTGGTTTTCACTTAACAGTAGGAAAATGATAACCAGAAAACACAAGGAAAAGAAACAAGAAGAAGCATAAAAGTAAAATAAACAGAGAATGTGAAGTTAAGATCGTTGGGATTAAATCAAGTATATTACACAAAATATGAACAAGATAAATCCTTCTATTTGTATAAAATAACTGTCAGATTAGAGTAAACCCAAGCATATGTTGTATATATAAAACAAAAATAATTATAAGGCAAGAAAAAAATTAGTTAAAAATCTAATAAAAAGAATCATATATTGAATTGATCTAGCAAAAAATTTAAGTTAGAAAATCAGTGACACAAATAAGCCCATATGTGTATCAAGGGACTTTTAAGGTCATCAAACAGATAGCATGAGTTTGTGTATGCTAACAAAAAAAGAAAAAAGATAACAATGGTTATGTTGTAATTCTTATCACATCATGTTCTGTGCACTGTGTTCAATTCTGGACATTCCTCAAACTCACATACAGCCAGTGAAGAGCCAACATGGAGGTAAGGATTTTGGGAATCAGGCTGCAAAACAAAAAGTTGAAAATTGGAGATATTTAATGTGAAAAAGAAGCAGAGAAGACTACGGAGAGATGGGGCACCTATCTCCAAACATATTAAGGGCTGCCCTACAGAAGATGGATTGATGATGTAGAGAAAAGATCAGTTGTTGAAAATTATAGAGAACAGAATTGGTTCTACAAAGCTAAATTGTTCTAATAATTAATGTATTCTACAATGAAATAAAGGAAGGAATTCAAGAGGAAAAAGGAATGAATGTCTTTATCAGAGATGCTCTGGAAAAGACTCTCATTGTGGAAAAATTTGGATTAAATATCTGTTACAATCTTTTCCAACTTGAATTTTCTACTAAATTATAACTTTACTATCACCACAGAAATTACTCAACCAGCATTTCAACTGGTTAAAGAATTCACAAGTTATACATGCACACCTACACACACTCACACACACACACTATGATTTCATTTGTGGATGAATGGTAGCTGATAATTATGGGAAAATGAGTTTTGGAGACAAAAGCATATATTCATCTACACATTGACAAAAAGTCAAATCAACAAGTTTGGCTGAGTGATTTAAAGTTGTGGATAACAACATTTTTGTCAACTAGACCTTCTTGAGAATAATCAATTATAATAGAATATTAAAAGATAGTGGTATCCATTCAAAAACGAATCAGTTTAACAATCATTTCAGCTTTATTACAGATGAGGTCTTAGAAATAAAAAAATGGTGTTAACAGAGAGGCATTGGGTATAAAGGTTAAGAAACCTGAACACAGAGTGAGAATCAAATAGGTCTGAGTTCAAATTCTGACTCAACCCCTTACTAGATGGGCACATTTGGGGGCAAGTTGGGCAAATTGCTTAATCTATTGTTCTTGAGTTGACTAGAATGTAAGATGGACTTCATACTACCTAATTTCATAGGGCTGTTGGGAGGATTAAGAGATAATATTTATAACACACTAATCAGTTTTCTGGATTAGGGCAGGTACTGGTTCATTCTCCAAATATATGTAAAGACAGAAGGAAAAAAGAATGAAACAGAAAAGCAAATCATCATCCTAATAATTAAGTCAGATTAATTTTTTCCCCGCAGAAGCTTTGAAATAGAAGACAGACTCACTTCTGAGTGTTTCTGTAGTGGAGGTGTGGGGTCTCACGGAAGAGAGGGATAGTGCAAACCCGCTTAGCAGACACATAATGCCTATGGCATGAAGGCATTACACACTCAAAAAGATATTTCACTGCAGCAAAAGAAGTCATAAAAAATAAAAAGAAGTGAAATTCTAGACCCTGTGTTCAAGAAAGAAGAAAATAAGGTGAAAAACACTCGTCACCTCTCAAAGGGAACTGATCATTTCCTTTAGAACTTACTCAGAAATCAGAATACTTTTCGAGAAATATTTGAGGACTTTATCCATTTCTGTACACGATGGGACAGTCTGCTTAATAAGGATGCCTTCTTTCTTAAGTATTGACCTACCTGAAGAGATACAGCCAATTTCTTTAATAATAATGGCATTTTACTCGAGGGCTCTTTCAGACATTTCCTGCCCCAGGCTCGGATGAAATGGCCACTTTCTGACATCTGGAATTCATTTTCTTACCTATATCAAAGATTTCATACAACTGTGTTTTTTTTTAAAGACTAGGAAGTTAGTTTTTGTAGCCAGTTTGTGCTGCTCAAAATTCCCTTCTCATCAGGGTAAAAGGCAGCAATGTGAGGGCCATTCTGGTGCATTGTCTCTGTCTAATTTAAGATGGAATCAGCACCTCCCATGTAGTAAACCCCTGAGTTCTCGAATGGATGGATGAGAGAACAGCTGAAGGAGAACAAGGACCACAGCCATCAAGTCAAAGTCCAATCAAAGTAAACGTTGGCTGCTTGTATAACAAAGAATTGAAAAGCTTTATTTTTTTCTTAATTCCTTGTATTTAGCAATAACAACTGACAAGCTACCTGAATAATAGATTTTTAGGGTTTCTATACTGCTCTTGTTTAATAACTCTTGAGTGTTTCAACTGGGACCAGTAGCATTCTTCAATACTTTAAATCTTAGTCCTTTAAGTAAAAGGTAAAATCTGGTAAAATCAAGTCCTGGCACCTCACCAGGTACAGAGGGAATTAGGCCTAGAATATTTATGACAGGAAATAAATGTGACTTAGGCCTTAGAACACTCCAACCAGAGGAAGTTAATTTCCATGAAAATCTTCCCTAATTCTATTCTGAGTATTTCTGCACTCTGATAGGTGAGAGGCCCATCTGAAACAGGTTCCAGGCATCCCTTTTCAAGCAGTCATCTTAAATTCTTTCCTAGAGAATGTTATGGTTACCCTTTAAAACCATTTGTTTTGACCCTATAAACTTTATACTGAAAATTAACAGTCTTAATGAAAAACACCTATCTTCCAGAAGAAGGATCTGTGTCACAAATGAAGATCATGAATGGGGTCAATGAAGAAATAAATGTTTAATTTCATCTATAAATAATTACAGAATACAAAGTCATGAAGAGGGCATTTTAAATTTGGCTTATAGACATGTGAGGGATAAAATAGGCTAACAACCTTGACTTGGGAGACAGTGCTTGCGTCATTCCCTAAATATGCTGTTCTCCGTGGCCTAATTAGGGGTTGTGAACTGAGATCTGATGTCTTTCCAACTGTACCCTGGGTGAGTTTGGGGAGAAGCCTTTGAGGGGGCTTCTGTACATTCTGTTCCGGACATCAGGAAGTACGAATGTCAATACACACGCATGAATCCAATTACATACACGCAAGAGTTCAAGGGCAGAAACAAAATTACTTACTTGTTAGGTTTTCTTTTTTGTAATCTGAGGGGGAAAGGATAAAAATGTGTTTACAGTGAGCATTCAGATATCTCATCGATTCTGTGAGAGAGTGCTAAGAAATGCAAGTTCGCTTTCAGCTTTTTAATATACAACTGGAAAACATTCTTTGCATTCGAATGTCAAAGAATTGGGGCTTTCAAATTAAACCAGCTGTTAGGGATAACAACACAGTTCCTTACAAACAAAGTTCATGAAAGCAACATGCAGCCATTCAGTTTTGTTTTGTGAAATCAGCATTTTCAAACATGTGGCTTATTTTGGCATGCTTCAAAATTTGCTTCATTAGCGAAGAAAGAGGACTTTATTCTTTTAATCCACTCTTCTGACAAAATAGGAGGTGTTTCTTAGCTTTTTTTTTTGCACATTCCAGAAAATGTTGCAAGCTCTCAGAAGATGCCCTACAAACGAAAGTAAGAACTCAAGCAGCAGTTAATATTGCTCTTTAATCTGTGAGATTTTAGAACAAATGAAATAAATCCTTACACTAACCTGCGCAATTAGGATAGCATTAGGATTCTGCTATTAGGTATCTAAGGAAAGCAGAGCTAAAAAAAATTAGATACGCCTGGAAATATTAGGAAATTTAAGTTCACGCTTTAGTTTCTTCAAAATAGTAGATTTGTCTTAATGCCCAAAGTCTTGGGAGAACTCTTTGTTACCTAAATATGGCAGTCTGCTGCAGGCCAGGGGATCCCGGTGCATGCTGGGAAGCTTGCTGCATTCTGGCAGGGACAGGAGATGCATCCCAGTTCCGTAGAGTCCTCGAAGGGTCTTTTCTTCCATAGCCGGCCATTCTTTTGCACAGAAGAGCTCCTTTACTGCCAAGCAGTACTCTCTAAAAGATTGTATGGAGGACAAAACTTGAATTATGGCATGTTCAAGACACATTTGTGGAAAAACGTAGTCCTGTATTTTCAAAACATCATCGTAGTACGTTGTCTGTTCTTGCAAACGCATTTTTGAAAGGACGTTTTACTGCAAATGAAGTGAAACTTTATGAAATATATTATCCTGTCATCTTGTTTTGTTTTTTAAACGTAATTAATGCTATTTGGGAAAGGAACTTTAACATTTCAAAGGTATTCTAATACCTGATACGTCTTCTCTCAACTTCATTTTAAAATAACTACACAGGTACAGAAATAAAGTGCCCAGAGGTTTAACACACACACATATTAGCAGTCCTGGGTCACAATGGTGCCTTTTTTTTTTTTTTTTTTTTATAGACAGAGTCTCACTTTGTCACCGTTGGTAGAGTGCCATGGCGTCACAGCTTACAGCAACCTCCAGCTCTTGGGCTTAGGCGATTCTCTTGCCTCAGCCTCCCAAATAGCTATGGCCACAGGCGCCCACCACAACACCCAGCTTTTTTTTTTAATTGCACTTTGGCCGGGGCGGGTTTGAACCTGCTACCCTCCGTATATGGGGCTGGTGCCCTACTCACTGAGCCACAGGCTCCGCCCACACAATGGTGTCTTTTTAAAATATTCATGCTTATGTCCCTTCTTTCCCTACTTGATCATACAGGCTAACTGAGCATGTGTAGAATGAATAGTTGTGCCTGTGAACGTGATTGGATGTAATGGGGTCTTGAGGATAACAATGAGATTTCGAATTCTTGGTATGTCTGCAAGAGATGGGGGCATAAGGGAGTTTTCAACCTTCCAAGAAGGTGAAGAACTTGAGGAGTGTTGCTTATTTTGGTCCTACCCTTACATTGTACAAGCACATGTTTTGTGGGCAAAACTGGGCAAAAACCAATATAGGACATATGAAAAAAATTCTGTAGTCCGTATTATATAGAAGTAAATACTGGGAAAATCGTTTTTTAAATATAAATGGAGGAACATGTTAAAGAATGGTTTTAAGTTTGCTTTATTTCATTGTCATACATTAAAGCATGCTCTCCATAGTAGAGTTTTCACAAGGAAAAAAAAAATCAGGATGAAATAAAAATATAGACTGAAAAGTAGGTTAATTCGAACCTAGCTATAACTAGAGAAAATAAAAACCACATAGAAGTGAAGCCAACACTAAAGGACTTAAAATTTTCATTGAAAATGAATAGACTATGAGAAATACATGTTCAATTTGAACTGAATATTCAACTAAATGCAGAAAGAAAGGACTTAACTGAATGCAAAAAGGACCTAACTGAATGCAGAAAGAAAGTGAGGTGGAGCCTGGTAGGCCCTCCAAGCATGGAAATAAAGGAAAATTTTGAGTCCCTTCAGGGGAAGATCTGGGTGCCCAGCTAGTCTTGAGAAGTGAATGGAAATAACAATGGCGCTCCAAGCAAGCTGGACTCACAGAGTGTTCCTGGTCTTTGTGGAAACTAAAAGATGGCATCTTAACATGTGTCCTTGAGTTGTTCTGCAGAGACTCCTACCAGAAGGAAAAGGCAGATAAGGGAGAACTAAGGAACTGAACACTGATACCATGATTTGTTCTGAGCCTCACCCCAAGGGGTCTGGAGACAGTCACACTTATCGTAATATTCCTTTCCACTAATCCAAGAATTCCTGAATTCACCTATGATCCACAGGTCCCCATTTCAGGATATCCCTCCTTTTAGGCCTGGCCAACGTATACCCTCCGTGTATTGATTTACAATTTTGCCCAACTGAAATGTACTCCTGCATTTATTTATTTATTAATTTATATATTTCGAGACAGAGTCTCACTTTGTACCCCTCAGCAGAGTACAGTACTGTGGAGTAATAGCTCACAGCAACCTCAAACGCTTGGGCTCAAGAGATCCTCTTGCCTCAGCCTCCCAAGCAGCTGGGACTACAGGTGCCCACCACAATGCCTGGCTATTTTGGGGTCTTGCTCTTGCTCAGACTGGTCTCAAACTCCTGGGCTCAGGAGATCTGCCCACCTCATGCTCCCAGAGTGCTAGGATTACAGGTGTGAGCCACTGTGCTCAGCTATACCCCTGCTTTTAAAACCCTTGCCATGTTAAGCCATCAAGGGGTGTGAGTGTTAAGCATTAGGAGTCGTTCATTCTCCTTGCACGGCACCATGCAATAAAATCCCTCTTTCTCCCACTGCAACTCTTAGCTTCAGTTTTGGGGTTTGGTGCAGCAGGTCAGCAGATCCTAATTTATTTCAGTAATAAAAGGGCCAACAGATGAAAATGATGTGTGCAATAACTCATAGGTAGGAACCAAGTAAGACATCCAAAGCACAAATAATACTGTTTCTCTATAAAAAATCCAGAACACATACAAAACAGAAAACAATCCAAGATATACTCTAAGAAAACAATCAAGGACATAATGTCTAAAGGACATAATGTTTAAATCATATTATCTATTATTTTTTTATAAATCTATCCCAAATAAGTTTTACAAATATTTTGAATCTAAAGGATTAAAGAAATAATCTTTCTACCATCTGGCCAATGAAAACTGGGTTCTGACAAAGGAGCAAAAGTTGGGATTACTTTCTGCTTCCTCTTCATTATGTGACCAAAAAATAATTGGTGCGCATGTACAATATTTGAAAAAACTGAGGCTCGGCACCAATGGCTCAATGGGCTAAGGCGTCCGCCACGTACACCTGAGCTGGCGGGTTCGAATCCAGCCCAGGCCGACAAACAACAATGACGGCTGCAACCAAAAAATGGCCAGGCGTTGTGGCGGGCACCTGTAGTCCCAGCTACTTGGGAGGTGGAGGCAAGAGACTCGCTTGAGCCCAGGAATTGGAGGTTGCTGTGAGCTATGATGCCACAGCACTCTATCCAGGGTGACAGCTTGAGGCTCTGTCTCAAAAAAAAAAAAGAAAAAACTGAAAGTTACACAAGACTTAAAACACATTTGTAAGATTACAGAAAATACAATTTTATATGTAATCTAAAAAATACCTACTCCAGCTGAATGGGAGATGAATGTTACACAGTCAAAAACACATTTGTAAGATTACAGAAAATACAATTTTATATGTAATCTAAAAAATACCTACTCCAGCTGAATGGGAGATGAATGAACAAGAATGAATGAAAAAGAGATGAATCAAAATTGAGAATTTAGGGAAAAGAAAGATTTTCTATCAAATGAATGAAAGTGAACACCCAGGATGACTAAGTTGCTCCTTCTCCAAGTATCTGTTTATATATGATTACAGAATCAAATGTAAAAGCTAAAAATAATGTTCCCAAAATTGAGCATATGTAAATAACTTATAATTGAATGGCATTAATCTGGTTTATAATTCTATGTAAAGTTTCAAAGAATAAGGTTGAGGATTGTGCTACAATTATGTTAATTAGGCCTACCAGAACTCTCTGTTTCTAAAATTACAACTTTTTTACTCATGACATTCCTGATCCCCCAAACCCTGGTACTCATTCCTTTATTTCTGCATGATATGTAACACCTGGTAAGGTTACGTATAAGTTATTTATTTATTACTTTCATTATTGTATCCTGAAGGCCTACTGTAGTGCTTAGAGCTCAGCGGGAGATTAGTAAATATTTGTTGAATAAATATCTCTTGTCATTCATGAAAAGAGGCACACATTATCTAATGACTGTAATTAGAAAAGCATAAACAATAGTATGCTTTTAAAAGTCCAGAACATGTAACTAGAAGTAGAATGCAAAGTGGTGGGAGGTTTCTGAACCTTTTGAAAAATAAAGTCAAACAAACTTACAAAAGATATAACAAAAACTCGCAGATCAAACTTATCAGTTATTGATAATAAGTTCAACTTTAGTTCAATTTTTATTGATGCAAAAAGCAGAGGTTGTCATAATTGCAAGAAAGGCTTTCTTAAAAAAACAATTATTGTGAAAAGTTTTAATGCGTCACTATTGAATTAAATAGATAAAACTCACGTAAGAGCAGAAGGAGCAGACATTTTTCTTACTGGTGATACTGATTTTTTTAATATAAATGAATTCTGTATCTTAACAAAAGAGACTAAACCTTTTTTAATGTCTAAATCATTTTTATAATTAATTATATAGCAGAGAAAGAAAACCTTCATAAACTGTAAAAATGAGAAAATATTAATTATATTTTCTAATCTTAATGGAAATAAAGTATTTGACTATAGAGCTTTATTTATAAAGATATTTATTTATTTATTTATTTATTTATTTATTTATTTATTTATTTTTTGAGACAGAGCCTCAAGCTGTCACCCTGGGTAGAGTGCTGTGGCATCACAGCTCACAGCAACCTCCAATTCCTGGGCTCAAGCGAATGTCTTGCCTCTGCCTCCCAAGTAAGCTGGGACTACAGGTGCCCGCCACAAGGCCCAGCCATCTTTTGTTTGCAGCCGTCATT
>CAUYON010081342.1:0-24593 GCA_963573935.1 Arctocebus calabarensis
AACTTATTAAAGGTAGAGTATTAATGTCTTTATATAGTGATCAAGGAAATGCCATGAAGGATATCTGTAACAGTATGATTGTGCCCTGTGATTGCACCAATGTACATAATTATGATTCAATAAAATTATTTAAAAAAAAAAAAAAAAAGAGTTGGAGAACTACCTGAGCAAGAGTGAGACTCTGTCTCTACTAAAAGTAGCAACATTAGTCAGGCATCGTGATGCATGCTTTTAGTCCCAGCTACTTAGGAGGCTGAGGCAGGAGGATCACTTAAGCCCAGGAGTCTAAGATTGCTGTGAACTATAATGATACCACTGCATCCTACCTGTGGCAACAGACTGAGAAACTATCTCAAAAATTTAAATAAAAAAAAAAATTAAAGGCAAAAACAAAGAAACATCAGTATGGAGAGGCCTCTAAAGAAATAACTTTAGACTTACCACACTCCCACCACTTGTGGTTATCTACCCAAAGAAATAAAGGTCATTTTACCCAAAAAAAAAAAAAAAAAACTGCACTGCAATGTTTACTACAGCCCAATGAGCAACTGCAAGAAAGTGGGATCAACCTAAGTGCCCTTCAATTCATAAGTGGATAAAGAAAATACAGGGTGTATATACCATGGAATATAATTTAGCAAAAAAGGAATGAACTCATGTATTTTGCAGCAACTTGGATGGAACTGGAGACCATTATCCTAAGTGAAGTATCTCAGGAATGGAAAAATTTTCATGTAGTAAGTGGGAGCTAATAGATGGGTTCACACAGTAACAAAGCAATACAGAGGATATAAGAACACAGGGAGGGTGGAGAAGGTGTGGGATAAAAATTTACTTATTGGCGACAATAAATACTATTCAGATGATGGACACACCAAAACCCCTAACTTCAGCGTAGCTATCCATGAAACAAAAACACTTGTACCCCCTTAAATACTTTGAAATTTTAAAAAACTAATCAAATATGTTTAAAAGGCAGTGAGGCAGAACCACAATCATTTATTTCTTAATAATAGCGTCCATTTACTTAGAGCACAGACATACAGATAGAATTCAAAGGATCCCTGAATTTCAGTGGGAAAAAAAATTATACAATTTTATTTTCTTCAACTTTTAACTGAAATTAATATTCCCTTCTTTCATGAATGTAGACAAACAAGCCTCATATATATTAGCATGGCTGCAACTTGTTACTAACAGAAATCAGATATATTTTTCTATCATCTTACAATAGATACAGATTATCTTGAAATATTATGTATGCTCATCACAGTTTAAAATTCTGGCATCTAGCAAATTTGTCACCAGATCTTGTTATTTAATACATTAGCAAAAATGCACAAATTATGTCATAAATGTGTATTTTTTTTAGTATACAGATACCTTTACTTCAATATAATTGGTTTTATCTTATGCATTCTATTTTATCCACTAAAAACAGTACTCAGAAGATTCACAGGATACAATAGTCTGCCAAATAGGTCCACAACACAAAAAAGATTATGCTCTAGAATAAAAGAAACTTAAAATTCCTAACAACTAAATGAATTTGTGGTACTTGCTTGAGTTTTATTTTCAATAAATGAAGTACAAAACCAGTTTTCAGAAAAATCAAAGAAATTAGAAAATGAAGTATGCATTTGATGATATAAACACATTTTTTTTGTTGAATACAATAATGGCACTATGACTATGTAAAAAAAGTCTTTATGTTTTAGAGATGCAAAGTATGTAGCAATGAAATGATAATGTCTGGATTTTGCTTTAAAATATTTCAGGAAAAAAGGAAGAGGTAGAACAGATGAGTGTTTTTAAAATGGTAATTACAGAAATCTGTATAACGGGCAGATTGAAGAGCATGTTCTTTTTCTACAATTTTTCATAATTAAGGAATTAAAACACAAAGGAAAAGACATCCTCTTTTGATAGCTGCTTTGCCAAAAGGAGCCCCTTTATTTAAAAAAAAAAAAATTACAAAGATGGACTAAAAGAAGAGTCAATTAGAGAATGACTCCTTTCTCTAAGCTGATATCCTATGACTGCTTGCCTGACTTGAGTGTGCAAGTTAACTAGGGATTTTCCTTTTTCCAGATCTATTGTGCTCAGGGAAGACTACAAGAATCCTTAAAATTTGCTATTTTATTATTCTGATTTTGTAAGCATGCACTGTCTAAAGGCACTCATGAATTCATTGCAAAGAAAAAAACCTCTATTTCCCAATTACATCAACTGCCTAGGCCTAGAAAATTAAGTCTTTGATCAAACTAGTACATCTTGGCATTAGAAACAGCAATAGTTTAGGAGCCATAATCATATCATCTTGAGTTACCAAATACTAATTAAGTTTAGGCTTTATATTTAGAACAGTGGTTCTCAACCCTCCTAATGCCGCAACCCTTTAATACAGTTCCTCATGTTGTGATGAGCCCCAACCATAAAATTATTTTCCTTGCTACTTCATAACTATAACTTTGCTACTGTTATGAATTGTAATGTAAATATCTGATATGCAGGATGCATTTAGGCAACCCTGTGAAAGGGTCATTCGATCCCCAAAGGGGTGGTGACCTACAGGCTGAAAACCGCTGATTTGAACCTGACAATTCAGAATATGGGGTGGGAGGAGGAAAAGAGCTAGGTAGTTCCAAGTAATAATGATGCAATGCCAGATAACTGTAGTCTTCATGGCTGGTAGAAAGTACAACCCAGGATAGGAGGATGAAGGAATGCTGTACTAAAGCTGGCCTATGGTTCCCACAATGTCCAAAAAATCACTACAAATGAAAAAAGGTGAGCTATACATCTGTCTTAACATATTTAAGGTAGGAAGATTAACCTAGGAATGTAAAGTTTGCTAATCTTCTCCTCTTTATGCCCACATCACTGTCCTACTCTTCCAAATTTGCCATCTAACTCAACAGAGCCTCTCTTATCAACTCCTTTTTTGTCTCTGCACCTAAACTCTTTTTCTCATCCTTAGCTGACCAACCAACCAACCAAACAACAAACAAAACACAAGAACATCTCATAATGTTCCCAAATACTGTACAATGTCACAATCTTAGTAAAAATGTCATTCATTATGAGAAAATTTCTTTTAAAAAAACGAGAAATCGGCTCGGCTCCCATAGCACAGTGGTTACAGCGCCAGCCACATGCGCACCCTGCCAGGGCGAGCTAAAACAACAACAACTGCAATCCAAAAAAAAAATTGCCGGGTGTTGTGGTAGGCGCCTGTAATCCCAGCTACTTGGGAGGCTGAGGCAAGATAATCACTTAAGCCCAAGAGTTTGAGGTTGCTGTGAGCTGTAACGCCATAGCACTCTACCGAGGGTGACATAGTGAGACTGTCTCAAAAAACAAAAAACAAAAAGCCAAAAATCCATCCTATTTAACTTAAAGCAATAAAACACTCCTGATTATAAAAGATTTATTCATGAAACTTTTATTCTTTCAAAACTAAGAAGTATGACTGACAATACTGTTTCCCACTGCTTTTAATATAAATTAAAACCAAAATCCATCATTAATAATTTTCACTTAATATTCCCATGTGGCCTAAAACAAAGTGAACAATAATTTTAACTATGTTACACAGTCAACAGCCATTATACAACTGTCTCCATTCTTAAAAATTTATTGTTTAGTATTTTTACGTAATACATAATTCATCCATCAATACCTAAAGACAAAAAATTCTACAAGTACTGATCACCTGAATTAGAAAAAATTGCTGCTCCCTATATCCACTAATAAAAACTTAAGAGATTAGCAAACAACTGATGTAAGTCAGATACAGGCCACTAATTGTTTCTGTATGACTCACAGGCCAAGAATGGTTTTTACATCTCTATTTTTTTTTTAAATCAAGATAATAAAAAATAATTTTGTGACATATACAAATTAGGCGATATTCAAATTTAACTGTCCACGAAGATTTATTGCAAAGCAATCATACTCATTTTCCTATTATCTGTGACTACCTCTGTACTTGCAACAGCAGAATTAAATATTTGTAACAGGAACCTTATGCAGTACTCTCAGTTTTAATTCTGCTGGTTGGCATATTATGTATCACAAAGATGCAATTATTATTATTTCACCTTAGTTTACTCAGACAAAAGCACACAGCACTAATTAAACTCCTCCTGTTTATCACTGTATCTCTGCGGTCTACAGCATACAGTGTCCATCCTGCAGCAGGCACTCAAGAAACATTTGTTGTACACCATGTGTTTTGCCACACAATGATGTTTGAATTTTACTTTTTTACTTAACAGTGCATACCCATCAAGTCATAGTTAGTTCTTAAGACACAAAGAAATGCAGATTTTGCTAATGAGTAAGATGGCAAAACACTATTTATAAAGACTTAAAACTGGGCAGAAAGAATACAAAATACACCATTACCAGACCATAGTCTGGTAAAATATTTCCAACTCACAGGAGAGCAGTGATCAAAAAAAGTAGAAGTTTAAAATAAAATATCTCATCACAGTAGAATTTTTTCATAAAAATAAAAGAAACTAAAATCAGGCTATAAAATAAATTTGAGGAGTTCATTTGCTAGCCAAGTAAGAAAAATAGCTTATCCAATGTGAATTACATAAATTCTATTTGATTTAATTTAAGCAGACCAAAAACATATCTAGAGAAAATAAACCTGTTTAAGGTATTACCCTTTCATCAAGAACTATTAAAGAGTTCAGGACAATGGGTGCAAATTTCAACTGAAAGACAAGCAAATGAGTGGTTTTCTTTGGCTATAGCTGAGCTTTATCAATACCAATAAGATGTTACCAATACCACTCAGTTGTTTATTTTAGGAGTCAATATTATGTTTGAAATGACTGAGGAATTAGCCTCTATGTGCAGTCTCCATGAAACAGTTATAGGCAAGAACAATTTCAAAGTAGTTCAGAAAACACTACAGAAGTACAACCTAAAGTGGAATCTGTTAAGATGTTTATAACAAAAAGTGGTAAACTTCTGAGGAGCAGAAAAAGTCTTAGAAGGCAATTTTACGAAGCTTGTAAAAATGTTAGGCATTTATATCCTATAGTTATTCATCAGCAGGGAACTTCACTTGTTCGCACAGATTAACCATCATCAGTTCTATTAATTTGTTAGAAATAATACTGATGTGCCCAACCACACATAAGTCCAATAGTTCATCAACAGTAAAGTTTTATTGTGATTTTTCTGAGCTCAGGACCAAGATTAAATTTTTCTAAATAAGATCCAGCCTCAACCATTTTGCGGCTGAGCGCCTGTAACACAGTAATTATAGCACCAGCCACATACAGTGAGGCTGGCAGGTTCGAACCTGGCCCAGGCCTGCTAAACAATGACAACCGCAACAACAACAACAACAAAAATAGCAGGGCATTGTGGAAGGCACCGGTAGCCTTTCCGGCTACTTGGAAAGTTGAGACAAGAGAATCGCTTATTTGAGGTTGCTGTGAGCTGTGACGCCAAGGGCAACATAGTGAGACTTTGTCTCAAAAAATAAATAAATAAAAATCAGATTTTGCTACAGATTTGATGATTGTTTTTAATGAATTCAACTTAAATTAAAACAGTGGGGCCGGGCACAGTGACTCATGCCTATAACCCTGGCACTCTGGAAAGTGGAAGGCAGGTGGATTGCCTGAACTCACAAGAATGAAAGCAGCCTGAGCAAAGTAAGACCCTATTTCTATTAAAAGTAGAAAAACTAGCTGGGCATTGTGGTGGGTGACTGTAGTCCCAGCTACTCAGGAAGGTGAGACAAAAGGACTGCTTGAGCCCAAGAGTTTGAGGTTATTCTGAGCTATGATGCCATGGCACTCTACTCAGGGTCACTAAGTGAGACTATCTAAAAACAAAAAACAAAACCGTAATTATATATAAGAAACTATTATTCTTGTTTTGAGGACAGCTACAGTTGTTTGCATTACAAGTAATCTCAAGCTACTTGACATACTTTCTATACTGTCAAAAATTAAAACAAGAAATGAGCATTCTATTCTCATAAAGTAGAACCTCTGTAGACCACCCAATGGGTCGTAATAAACTGGTCAACATAAGGAGGTGTCAACAAGCAAAGGGAATTAGGCCTACTGTACTGATAAGTACATGTGGCGCATGTCTGATCTATAAAAATTAGGTCAATTTAAGGAGGTTGTCAATATAAGGAGGTAGTCAACTATGGAGGTTCTACTATATTTTCGAAATTCAAAGCAGAGTTCAGGCTGCATTCTTCAGACTTCAACACAAATGCAAACAGCATTTCCTTATTTCAAAATCTGTATAATATCAACTGGAAAACTTGCATCTAACTTTACATTGCCAATGATAAATCTGCAATGTAATGAATGACATGCTAAAAAGGCAAATTCAAGAAAATAGTAAAGATCAAAGTCTAGTAGAATTCTAGAAATGCCTTCCAAGTGACAGATACACTATCGTATGCTCATGGAATGATAGTATTTAGCAGTTCCTATTTGGATGAAAAGATAATTTTTCAAAGATGAAATACACAAGATCTCATTATGTATCACCACTAATAGATCAATGTTTACAATCAATTTGGATTAACACATAACATTAACTGAGAACCCCAGAAATTCTATTCTTCTCATTAGCCAATTAGTATTACAGATTATTATATATTATACTTATCATTAAAAATATATGGAAATTTGATTTATCTCTTATTACCTAAGTACCTACACAATTTCTTTGATTTTTGTCAACTGGCCTAGCCTAAAATATTTACTATCTGAAGCCTGGCAAAGTAGCTCATACCTGTAACCCCAACACTTTGGGAGGTTGAGGCAGGAAAATAGGATAAGGACAGGAGTTTGAGAGCACCCTAAACCTAACCCTAAGTAAATAAAAGCCTATAAAAAATGGTAGATTTTCAGTGCAGACCAAATACAAATGTCAGTATACTTAATTTAAATGTACCGGTGGAGACTTCAATCACGTTTTTATCAGTTTTATGCATGTGTGGGAAGAAGAGGTAAATATATAGGGGGGGAGGAGGGGAGGGGGAAACAGGAAGAAAGCAGGAGAGAAAGAAACTTCGTATTACTGAAAAGTTTTGCTAACTTCACTAAATGAATTTTATGTAAGTATAACCAAGTGAGTAAAATGTGAACAAACTTTCTCTATAATCCAATTATTCTTATGAAAAAATCCTTCGTACTTTGTAGTTATGCTGTATACATATTCAGATTTCTCAAATGACTGTCAAAGTAGAATTTTTTAATGCTACCACTCTGAGGCCATGTAAAATGCTCGTCCCAACACAGACTAATGATATGTCTCTTTATACATAAGCTCTTCTACAATTGTACTCATATTAGTACTTCTCTATGTATATTTAACTATATTTGTTTTATACCTATTCTGACTGCATTCTAAAAGTACTTTATACAATGCTAAGAAAACACCTAAATTGTGGTACATTGTAGCACTGAAATTACTCCATTGATCAAGAGTAAGATTTAAATAACCTCCTTAGTTTGATTATCAACCTCCAGTAAGTGAAAGATCGAAATAAGTGATTTCTATGCCAGGCAAGGTGGTGGCAATAGAAGGTGGTGATACCTATAGTATCAGCTACTTAGCAAGCTGAGGATCACTTGGTCGAAGAGTTCGAATCCAGCCTAGGCAATACAGTGAGACCTCATCACAAAAAAAAAAAATAAAAAATAAAGGGGGGGGGAATGAGAAAGAGGAGGGGAAAAAGAAGGAGAAAAAGGAAGGAAACCGAAGGAATGGTAAGGAAAGGGAATAAGGAAGACTGACTTCCAGAATCCAATAGGAAATCCTTGCTCTTCTATGACTTTCCAAACTAGCAAAACTCTATGGGACTAATTTTAGGTCTAGAGTTCAAACTTGAAGCAATATTATTCTATGACTTCTACCCTCTCTAGAGATGAAGCAAATCCTTTGGATATCTACATTAAGGAATTTCAAATTCAGGGATACATTCCTAGAGCCTCTACAAAGAAAAGCAGCCCTGCCAACACCTCGATTTCAGCCCATTGAGAACTATGTCAGATTTCTGACCTTCAGAACTACATAATAATAAATTTTTGTTGTATTAAGCCATTATATTTGTGGTAATTTCTTACAGCAGCAATACGAAACTACCACAGGCTTTATATCTGATTATGTTATTGTGTTAATATTAAATTTCTTGGGTGTGATAACAGTATAGTAGATCCACAGGAAAAAGATCGGGTTCTGAGAAGGTACTGACTGAAATGGACTAAAGTCTTGTGATGTCTACAACCTACTTTCAAATGATTCATCAAAAAAAAAAAAATCACATATGTTTATAAATGATTTGAATAGTATGTGTATATATGCACAAAGCAATGTTGGTAAATAAACACAAAAGATTAAAAAACAAATAATTTCAAATACAAAAGAACTCACTCCCTCACTTTTTAATAAATGAAATAGAATGGAAAGAAATGTTACTCCTAAAATTGAATCAGCAATCTATGCATGTAAAGAAATAACGTATCATACTGATCTGGAGAGGGATTAGTAGACACAACAACAAGGAACAGCAGTCACAGCAGCACATGATGACAAAGCCTATCCATCTAGGCAACCCCTGGCCTTACATCTCTTTCTTTAATAAAGAGATGGCAAATATACGACTACTTTAATAACTTTATACTCTTGAAGGATATAATTTATTACGTGCTCATTGTGAAACTGTGACTTCCAATGTTGTTGCAGCCCATATAGCCTATGGCTAGGAGGAGTCAGAGTTATAAGAAATACCTGTACAGTTCAATGATGGAGCACCTGGGTGGAAAGGGTGTGGAGGGGGAGTTAGCTCTCCCAACAAGCATGAAAGCTTGCGAGATGAGAGCAGTGGTAAATTGGCAGTCTCTACTGTGGTGCTGAAAGACACGAGATTTGCCTTATATTAGGCTGGAGGAGAAGGCAGTCAAGGAGCACGCGCATTCTATCACAGACCACTTACTCTGACTCTCTCCTCTCCGGCCTGCAGAATGCCAGCACAGCATCTCTCTGCTGAAGATTACAAAGCTCTGCTCTATCTTTCTAAGAAGACTGCTTTATTCTAAGACTCACACTCTCTTTCTCTCTCTCCAGCTAAAGTAGATAGCCCTCAGGCACCTAAGAGAAACTGAACCTGAACAAGGTAACTTAACGGTCCACATCCAGAACCCAGTTAAGCTGGGCCCTGGCAAGAAGTGTCAGAAGTGACATGTGACACAATGTAGTTTCTTTACAAGGAAGACTTGTATGTGCTAGATGAAAGTGAGCATCCAGTGCTCTTAGCAATTACATTTCTCACTGTAAATTAACAAATCAGCCATTTGATTTCTGATGCTACTCTCATAAGCTTGAATAAAATGATTCAATGATTCATGCTATACTATTATCAAGATTCTCAGCCTTTCCTTGGGCTATAGCAAATCCCTAAAGTATGCCACTCTGGGGCAACTTGGGATCCAACTTGCTTATCCTCCCCAAGCAACAAAACCCTCTGCGCTGCTATTCATCACCAACAATTATTGATCCTCTGATCTGTTACATAACAAAAATGCTAATGAAAATTCTTCAGGCACTTAGAATCAGATTCTCTGACTATGAATTGACCTTTGGTGATCTACAAGACAGTTCCGATATAAAATATAGGTGGTAGTATGACATAGTAAAACATACTTTTATAAAATCTACTATACCATGCATGACCTTTACATTGATTTTAAAGCTTTAAATACACACAAACTTTTCAAATATACTAATGACTCAGAAAAGTTAGAAATAATTCAAACTTTTGTATATCACAGAACTCCACAAAACTGACCTTTATCAATCAATTAGAAAGTATTAGATCATTTATTATATTTAATCCAGATAAGGAAAAATGTTTCCCAATATCTATTTATTTTTTATTTTTTTTATACTCATTGATCTATGTAAAGTTTTTAAAGTTCATTTTCTCATTATTGTTAAAGTAACTTTTGTAGGAAAAAGGTAATACACATACACAAAGTTCTTGATGAATTATAATGTACCTACAATATCCATTACTCTGTGTATTTAAAAGTTCAGTAACTGCTAAGGACACTGTGAAATATTTGTAAGCTTTTTAAGATTAAAATATGGTATCAGAAGTTGATTTGGGGGGGTTATTTTTTATTAAGAAAATTAAAAGTCATCCGTAGAACAGCAGTTTCTGAAAGATTAAAGAGATACATTTTAGTTTTCAAATTTGGCATACTGAAATACATTAGGAGTCAATTCTAGAGTGTTTATGGCAACATATATAAAGTTGAAATGACCAAAAGATACTTCAGGAAGACCGAAGCAGCTATCTAAAAATACCAAATTTGGAAAGGGTAATAATTACAGGATTGATAGTAACCAGAATTTACTATTTATAGACAATGATAAAAGATTGAATCAATTCTAACTATAATCTGTAAAAGTGTTAAATTGACTAGATTTCTAAATAACTCTATTTCAACTTAATACTGTTGCAAAAACGTAAATGTAAAGAACAGAAGGTTTTTTTAATAACACCATAAAATATGACAAATTCAACAATGAGACAAATATCTTAAGTTCTATGGTTTGACTTTGTAATTCTTTTTTATGAGGTCTCACTCTGTCAACCCCACTAAAGTGCAATGGCTTCATCATAGCTCACTGCCTCAAGTGATCATCTGCCTCAGCCTCCCTTGTAGCTGGGAATACAGAGGCACACCACCATGGCTGGGTAATTATTCTAGTTCTTTTTTTTTTTTTTTGGAGACACAGTCTCACTATGTCGCCCTTGGCAGAGTGCTGTTGCATCACAGCTCACAGCAACCTCAGACTCTTGGGCTTAAGCAATTTCTCTTGCCTCAGCCTCCCAAGTAGCTGGGACTACAGGCGTCCGCAACAATGCCTGGCCATTTTTTTGTTGTAGTCGTCATTGTTGTTTAGCTGGCCCGCGCCGGGTTCAAATCTATCACGCTCAGTGCATGTGGCCAGCACTATAACCACTGTGCTACGGACGCCAAGCCTTCTATATTTTTTTTTTGTAGAGACAGGGTCTCACTCTTGGCTCAGGCTAGTCTCAAACTCCTGACCTCAACCAATCCTCTCACCTTGGTCTCCCAAAGTACTAGGGTGACAAATGTGAGTCACTGCACCAGGTCTTATAGTATGACTTTTGTCTCTAGCACATAAATAGTATCTTTAAAAGTTTTAATGTCTAAGTATTTCAAATGAATGTCTCAAACTTATTCAGTCTAGAATTTCAAATAAAAGCTTAGTTTCTAAATAGCAAGATTTGTCCAGACCAGAAGCAAATAAGAGTTTAAAAAACAGATATTGAAAATAAACATGGAACAGTCACTCACAGAGGAACATGAGAAGCAGGAAAGACAAGAAGAACAACACTAAAAGAAACATCCATCAAGAAAAAGACCTGGAAAAGAAACCAAAATGTAGAATTAAAGATCTAAAGAGGTTTGGCAGGATGAGGGGAGGGGGTGAGCAGAGAGGGGATGAACTCACTAGACAATACTATGAATAATACTAAGGCAAAAATACTAAGACAACTAAGAAAATAATATTTGAATCCAAGAATTATATTAAAGGTTGAAAAGCCACTGAGATCTAAACCAGTTTACAAAGACCTGGAAACTGACATAGCAAACTGAAGCTCTGCCAACAAAAAGTACTTATCAAGAACATAACATGTTATAATACATTCTGTATTCTTCATATCAACAAACTGGTTCAAATCACCTCATGAAATTAAAGGAATTAAAGATTAATCTTTGCTTGTCAAATAATGAAGAGAAATACTATATAAAATAAAAGCAATTGTGTTAAAGAACAGTAGTGGTTAGTATATAAGTACACTGAGAAATTAGAATTTAAAAGACTAAATATCTTTAATACACTAATTTTGTTAAAATAGAAAGGATTAAAGTTGTACTGATGCAGGCGAACAGAAATTGAGATAGAAGGCTCTACTACAAAATGTCCTGAAGAAAATATTAAACTAAAATGTTTTTGTGCAATTCTGAGAGTCATTCAGAATTATAACATTAAACACTGAACTACAATTAAGAAAACATATATAACCAAACTGAAATTTCATAGTATAAATTTTTATTATGTTGTTAACAAAATACCATCATATTTCCAAACTGGTTCCTATCTTCTCCTGTTTTATGTTTTGTTTTGTTTTGTTCTGTTTTTGAGAAAGGGTCTTACTGTCACCCTGAGTACAGTGCCATGGTATCATTGTCACATCACCACAGCAATCTCCCACTCTTGGACTGGAGCAATCTTCTTGCCTCAGCCTCCCACGTAGCTGGGACTACAAGTGTGCACCACAATGCCCAGCTACTCTCCTATTCTTATAATGATCAATATTGAAACTTTTTGAGGCAAAGCAATGTTAAATTTATTAAAAATTAAGCAATGGTTTCCGGATTACTCCTGACATATATGCCAAAAATAACTTTATGTGTCTGTTGAAAGTAAGTCTCAGGTGTTATGTGATAGTGGCAATAACTACATAATCATTGACAGATTAATTTTAAAAGGTGTGCTACAGATACTAATAAAATCTCTAAGATGTTTTGAGTAAAATAATAATTACCCTTTAATGAGAGGCAAAGCTAAAAAACTGACGTTTAAATGTATAAGTTTGCACTGAAGTACCAGCCTACAGTATACAATAGAACATACAGAGTGCAACAGATTTTCAATAAATCGCACTAAGATACATAAACTGAAAAACACACAAAAAACCTTCACTTCATATGTACTAAGATTCTCTGACACCTGTCAATATGTTTTTTCTGGTTGAAATGAAATAAAAAAAAATAATTCATTTTTCTTTAAGTACATTAGCATCAAAATGCCGATTACAAAGTATTACAGTTGAATCACATTCTAACACCTCTTACCACAAATAAGGTGTAAGTGAAATGAAATTAATACCCACCCATCTAAATAAGTATAACTCTAAATACCAGCCAACTAGAAATAAAAAGCCTGTTCTCAACATTATTCATCATAAAAGATGTATGAAATATTTTGTTTAATATAAAAACATTTCTGCAATAAACAATTACAAGCTATAATCAAAAAACACTAAAAGGACATGCTAAGCAAAATATACATTTAAACCTCAAAAAAAATCCCTAAGGAAGTTATACCCTTTTTCAGATGAGAAAACTGATGCTTAATTTGCTACAACAGGCCAATATAGCATAACAGAAAGTTCTCTTTCATATCTCCCTTGTAGAAGACATAGTCCAAGTCTACAACCAGAACATTATCCACCCCAAAAAAGAGCTGAAAAAAATCAAAAAGAAAATTACTATAAAAGGGACAAAAAGGATAAAGAATGTTTTATGAGTACAAAGGAAAAAAATATTATCTATTCTGTTTAGTGATGGCTTCCTGAAAGTCTATGAAAATGCAGATCTAGGCTCCGCGCCTGTGGCTCAGCGGGCTAAGGCGCCAGCCATGTACACCTGAGCTGTAGGATTCAAATCCAGCCTGGGCCCACCAAACAACAATGACAGCTGCAACCAAAACAAAAATAGCTGGGCGTTGTGGCGAGCGCCTGTAGTCCCAGCTACTTGGGAGGCCAAGGCAGGAGACTCGCTTGAGTGCAGGAATTGGAGGTTGCTGTGAGCTATAATGCCACGACACTCTACCCAGGGCGACAGCTTGAGGCTCTGTCTCAAAAAAAAAAAAAAGAAAGAAAATGTAGATCTAATATAAAATCAACAGTGCACAAAACACGTTAATATGGACATATTACTTCATGTAACTGGTAGTAAGTATATACAATAAACTTCAAAAGTTTAAGAAATATAATGGGTTATTATATATAATATTTTAATTTTTATATTTTGTGAACTATAATTTAAAAAAAGTGTTCTGTTTTGTTTAGACTGGCTTAGGATAGAAAACCCTGTTCTCTGAAGTATCAAGACAACCAACAAGTTTTGAAAATTATTTCAAGCACAATATAATATTCTAACAAGCAGAATAATATTCCAGTTTAAATGCAGAGTGCAGAAAATCACAAATCATAAAAGTAATATTCCTACTTAAAATTCTGTGACTACATATTAAAATTTCAGTTTATGCACAGTATACTATTTAAAGTAAATAATTTAAATCGAAATAAATTACAATTCTTTCTATATATGAGCCTTAACAGATGGAAAAGACAAACCAGTTATCATTCTTTTTACATAACTTCTTCATAGCTATTTTCTCCCAAAGGCATATAAGATAAACATACAGCTATAGTAAAAACTATCCTAATTACTTGAGAGGAAAAGAATTCTCTTAGTATTTAAACAAGCAAGTCCATATAACTTTTAATGAAAACTGAATAATATTAACAGGTAATGTTAAACACTTCCATGAAGCTCTTAGCTGCCTACACTTACACGTTATGTTCAACTGAGATTATTTATAAAACAATTAGCTCATAATAAAAGTGCCTTTATTTCCTAAGTCCTCTCTGTACTAAGCATATTACATACAATGACTCCTTTAATCTCCAACAATACTATGATGTTAAGTCATATTATCTTTACCATAAAATTAAAACACTCCTGATAGAAAGGTTAAATAACCTTCTTAACTTCACAAGCAGCAAAATGAGTGGCAAAGCTGAGATTCAAAGCCAGGAATGACTTCAAAGCTTTACATTTTTAGTGTTTCCAACTAATTAACTTCTCTTTAACAAGGTGGCACTGCTTTTATTTAGATCAGGAATTTCAAACTGAAAAGCCAATAGCGTCTACAAAGGTAGCATAAATAAGTAAAGCGGGCCAGATAAAGGACAACAGGATAGTGAGGAGTCCGGCAATCTAGAGAAAACAACTTAACTAAAAAAGGTATACACTGCTCAGATAGATGTAGGTGTTGCCATGCAAGACTGTGAACCTAATAACCAGTCTATCTGGGGCCGCTTTAGATTGACACAATGAATGACTCCACAAGTATGCTCATAGAAACACACTGTCTCAATTTCATGAGCAAGCAGGCTGGCACCTAACTCTTGGGAGAAAAACTTTCCTACAGTCATCCCTCAAATATACACAAAACAGTCTTCTTTCAAATCTTTATAATTTCCATGCTCTTCCCATAACAGGGCTTTTACTCTTACTTTTTTGTTCATTGTTCCTAAAATGTGCTTTCCTATCATCTTTACCAACTTAACTCCTATACCAGCAATCCCCAACTTTTTTGGCACCAGAGACCAATTTCATGGCAGACAATTTTTTCCATGGACTGAGAGAAAGGGGGATGATTTGAGGATGACTCAAGCACATTGTATTTATTGTGTACTTTATTTCTTTTATTATATCATAATATATAATAAGATAATTATACATTTCACCATAATGAGAATCAGTGGGAGCCCTGAGCTTGTTTTCCTGCAACCCAGACAGTCGCATCTGGGGGTGATGGGACACAGTGACACCTGAAGTGTGTTGCTTATGTCCAGTCTACTCCGTAATCTTGTTTTGGTAGTTGTCACTTCAGAAAACCCTTCTTCACAAAGACAGGATGTTGGAAACGGAAGCAGGCTTTTCACAGATGTGAAGTTATCTCAAACACATTTTTAAGGTCATCAACAGTGGCAATCCTAAGCAGCTGATCCTCTTCCAGCATGGACAAAGTTTATTCACCTGGCTCACTCACAAATAGGCTGCAGATCTACTCCTTCCCAGGTCTGGATATTTTGGGCGTCAGGAAGTAATGCTCACCCACTCTTTTGAAAGCTGAGACAGGTGACCATGCACCAGCTGCGTAAAAGAAGGCCCTGGCTCAGTCTCTTTCTAAATCTCTGCTACTGTTTGAAACAGGTCAAATATTCACTCGTCACTCCCATCATTCCAGTTTGGCTTTGAATACAGCCACTTTACCTGCCAATTTGAACACAGGTGTCATTCTCCTCTGAAGTGACAGATTGAGTTTGTTAAGCAGGTAGGATACGTTACGCAAGTAAGCAAGTTCTGTGATCCATTCTGTGTCACTGAAATGTGCTGCCTGTGGTGATTGTTTTTCTAAAAGAAATTTCTGGAACAGTTCTCATAACTCAAAAACTCTGGCCAGTAATCCACCTCTAGAAAGCCATCTCACTTTTATATATCAGAGAAGACGAGTGTGCTCGGTGTCCATCTCCTCACAAAGCAAAATGAACACATGGAATTAAGGGCAAGTAGTGAAATCAGAAAGCCATCCAGTCACGGCAGCCCTTCTGTCTGTGCATATACAGATGCAAAATGACCAATTCGGTTTTAGTAATATGTAATCATTCAAAGACTTGAACAGTTCAGCAGCTGTGGTGTTGGTTGGCAAAAAAAAAAAAAAAAAAAAAAATTGTATATATAAAATATCCTCACACACATCCTCCTGAAAAATATATCACACAAAAACAAGCAACTGTTGCTTTGTTGTCAACACTGGTAGACTGATCAAACTGGAGTGCGCACCATAGTAACACTTATTAATCCTAACAATTGTGCCTCAATATTCTCTGCTATTTTATCAATTCGTCTAGTTACAGTGCTAACCAAAAGATGAACTTGTTCCATCTTCGAAACTGCAGCCTCTCCCAAAAGTTCATGGCAAATGTCCTAGCAACAGGCAAGATCAACTCTTCACCAAGAGTAAAGGGCATGTAAGCTTTAGCAATGCGGTTAGCCACAAAGAATGATGCTCTCAGGACAGTCACTTTTGATGAAGTGGCAGCCTTCAACAATTGCTTCTGTTCTTCTTCTTTTTTTTAATCTCCAAATGCCTATTTTTTAATGCAGAGTGTTTGGTTATTCTCCATGTAGCAAAGCACCTTTGAAAGTTTCATGGCTTCATTGGATAGCTGGTCACCACATACTATACATAAAGCAGTCTTGAAGAATGTGAATAACCTGTTGCAATGAACCTGTAATTTAAGTAGAACTCCTGGTATTTACTTTTAAAAACAATTTTCATTTTTGTTGGCAGTCTTTTGAGTCTTTGAATATCTCCTCATTGGGGTTTCCCCCCTTTTCAAAGAAGCTCTCCAGCAATGTTTGGTTTTTACTCATTTGTGCAAGAGTTAACTTGAGGGCATACCAAAACTGTCTCTGAGACAAGTACACAGCATGGAAACAGGCGCAGACAGAAGTGGTAAATAAAATAAGGGGCAGGCCACATATGTACTAAATTAAAGATTGGCTTCTGACTTAAAACCTGCCACCAGAAGCAGCTATACGACTAAAGTACATCAACTCACCTGCCATAATAAAGCCTGCCACCAGATACAGTTTAATTGTCACTTGCCACTCCCTGGGAAGAGCTGTGATATGAGTCTGCAAGCAATTGGTTTATTATAGTCTCTATGCAGTCAAACCTCTTTCCTAATGATAATCTATTTTTGCAGCCACTCCCTAGTATTAGCATCATTGCCTCGGCTCCACCTCAGATCATTAGGCATTAGGTTTCTCATAAGAACTGTGCAACCTAAATCTCTCATGTACACAGTTTCCAGTAGGTTTCTCCTTCCTATGAGAATCTAATGCTTCCACTAATTTGACAGCAGGCAGAGCTCAGGCAATATTGGTCTGGGGCTCAGTAGTCCTACATAAACTTCAGGTTTATCTTCATTACCTCCTCAATGAAGTAGTCTGACTAATGTCAATGAATCCCCCAATTTTAAGCTCTTGTGCCACAAGCCTCTACATACTTGACACAGTCCCAATTCTATATGTGAGTGACTAATGTGTAGAAACCAGACCATAAATCAAGTCCTCAAGAACACATCTGGCACTGCTCATTTTTGATGTTCCAGCACCCAGCCCAGTACATGGCACATAGCACACTACATATACCCAACAAATACTTGCTTAAGGAAGAGAGGAAAGAAAAAAAGGAAAAAGAGTCCCAAGGAAGAAAGAAGTATTTTTTTTTTTTTTGACCAAGTCTCACTATGTCACCATTAGGTGGCATCATAGCTCACAGCAACTTCAAACTCTTGGGCTTAAGCGAGTCTCCTGCCTCAGCCTCTCGAGTAGCTGGGACTACAAGTGCCCATCACAACGCTCAGCCATTTTTGGTTGCAGTTGTCATTGTTGTTTAGCAGATCCGGGCCAGGCTCCAACCCACCAATCTCGGTGTATGTGGCCGGTGCCCCACTCACTGAGCTATGGGCCCCAAGCCAGGAAAAAAGTATTAAACAATGATCTCCCTGTTCTGCAGGCCTGGGCTTTAAACCTAACTCCAGAACATCACTGCTATTGTAGCACTCCCAAAACACTTTTATCAAAGATAAACAATAAATTAATCAACAAAATGAGAATGAAAGAAGCTTTATAAAAAGGACTTATAAAAGGTTTATAAAATGGTAGGGTGGGGAGGTTACTAATGTAGGGGTTCCTACTTTTAAGAATATAACCTGACTGAAAGACTGAAATTCTAGATCCTCCAGAAAGTGAGAGCTAATGGTGATATTATTATACTTCTAACACCTTAGCTACATATTGGAAATCTAGCTATGTTTGTTGTCTAGTATAATGGCACAATCATAGCTCACTTAGGCTCTGACTCCTGGGCTCAAGCAAGCATCCTGCTTCAGCCTCACAAAGTGCTATCACACCCAGCTTCATACAATTTTAATAATACAAAAAACAAATCTGATGACATTTTAAAACAAGTTATCAACAAAATAACTGAAATCCATTTGTAATTTGAAGTATAAAAAAACAAATTCTAACTTTTAAAACCAGATTTTATACTCTTACTTGCTACCTACTTCCGGAAATATGTAAGTAAATCATAAATTCCCTGTAAATATAAAAATACATCTTAATTCTGAGAAATCACAGCAAATATATAATGATTCTATGTCATATAAAGCTCAAAAGGATCCGATAATCTACAAAGACAAAGTTCAGTAGTAATGATTTAAGTATATAGATATTCTAATTAATACATATACTTAGTATTTTTACTGTATAAGAGGCATAATACTTCAGAATACAAATATGCAAAATAAGGTTAACAAAATTCCTACACTATATCACCAAGTCCTAATGTTGCCTAAATGAAAGTGAAAAGTGTTAAATGCAACTTGGGCACAGCATCTGGAAATAACCAATTTTAGATAGTTAAAAAATAAAAGAGTTTGCTAAAAGTGAACCAAAGCCTTATATTCATGGACATCCAGTATTTGATTCTGTCACATATATACTTTGTACACCATACATCGAACACTATAATCTGCCTTTTTAAAGACCATAAGGGATTACACTTTAAAGAATACAAGATATTATGACAAAGAACTCTCCGAAATAAACCTTGTAACTCAATGGCTTTAAATGATCTAACCAAGTAGCATCTTTCTACTTGCAAGTTAATCAAAACAGCTTTTACACATACTCAACTCAGTTTGGAAAAAAAAATAATAAAAACAGGATACCCATGAATCAAACAATATACCACACAGATCAATTGGCACAATGGGTCATTAAAGATAAACGTTTGAACTAGGAAACACTAGAGAACAACAGTTTTCTGCAACATCTGCTACTCACACAAAATGCCAAGCCAAAAAGAACATCTGCAGTCAAAATAACTTACCGTTACAGATTTCAGGGTCATACCATGATAGGTGCCCATAGTGTCAATTTTGAAGCCCTCCGTTTCTAAAAGAAAAGGGGTTTACTGTTAGGTTTTATATATCACGTATTTTATGATCTATAACGAATATAAAACAATAATCTGCATTATATCTGACAGTTCAATAGTATAACAAACCCTTAAATCTGCTAAATATAAAGTTGAATTACTTACTTGTAAGGACAGTAACTTTAAAAAGAACATCAACCTCAAAATATATTCCATATATACCAATACACCAATTGTGCGGGGGATGATAAAGACTCTGTATGCAAATATGTTAAAAAATTAAGACTGAATAGAATACTTTATACCTTCCAAATTACTATTAAAACCCAATGATAATACTGCTAAAAGTACCTAATATCATGAGAAGTCCCTAAGTTATAAAAAGTTGTGTCCCAAAGTTATAATAATGAGGCACATGTGATACATTTTATAGAAAGCAATGTTGTAAATAATGATGGGAGTTCCAAGGCAGAGTTCCAATATGCCCTTTTGTAGAGTTATGTGGCAAATATTTTACAAATTGTGGGCAATCAATTATCTGTCTGAATACTACTGAAGTCTGCAGGGTGCAAGAGCAGAACAAACAGTATATGCATTCAATTGGGGGTGGTCCAATTTGGCCCAAAGAAGGTCAGATTTGGTCTTTAGGCTATTATTTTCCAATCTCCACTTTATATAAATTGATTCCAAAAGAAAAACACTGCAGTGAATAATGCACTGTTTCTCTATGGCAAGTATATAGCATGTGTCCTTATCTAGTAAATGAAGTCAGCACACAAAATTCACTGCATCAAGGCAACATATCCTTTAAAGAAACATAAATGGAGTTCAGATTATTTAGGAACAAAAAAATCATAAATTTTAAACTTCTAGTTGCTTCCATCTCACATTTTCATGAATCAAATCAACATAAATGAAGATCCCAGGAAGTTATGTTGATGTTAGGCCCACTTCACTAATCACCTCACTAACACGGAAATGGTCCATTACCGCCAGAACATCAGAGCTCTCAGAAATATATCACTGCTCCAGGTCTACGTTTCCCAAGTTCCCAACGTATACATTATAATTTGGAGAACATGATTTGATATATAGAATCTCCACTCTAAAATAAATTATTTAGAAACAGTACTAGTATTAATAATACCAAACAGCTTATTATAACTGATACTACTCTGGAGACTCAATACTTATTAACTGTTCAATCCCTAGCATAACCCTGAGAGACAGATACTGTTAGTACTGTAATTATACATAGAACAAAACTGAGATAAATGCAGTTAAAGTAACATTAAAATTTGCATTAAAAGTAATGGTGACATAAGCTATCTGAATCTAGAATCCATGCTATTAGCCAAGAATTGGCCATTTTTTTCTGTAAAGCATCAGAAAAGCATCTTTAGGTTTTGCTAGCTATAGTCTCTCACGAAACAACTCAATACTGCTGTCACAGAGCTAAAGCACCCACAGATAATACATAGATGAATGAGTGTGGCTGTGTTCAAACAAAACTTTATTTACAATACATGCAGTGGGTCAGATCTGGCCTGCAGACATTACTTTGCCAACCACTGCTCTTAACTATTAGGCCATACTGCCTTTCAATTTGAGCATCAACTCAGTTAAAAGGAAGATAAAAATCAAGCATCTTGCCTTCTTTTCCTTTAAATCTTTCCTGGTCATATCTGTTATAGGCAGCTGGAATAGGCTGTTTGGTACGCAATGTCGGATCCTATAGAAAGATAAGAGTTACATGTTAATTTTTTTTAATGACATTTATTTAATACTCATAAATATTTATTTTCTCAGCTTATTTTCTTAGTATAGCCACTAAGACAAAAACTTGGAAGTAAACCACTAGTTATTTGATGCTTACTTTTGAGATATTATCTACTGCTAGAAAATTAGCATCTGTATTACAGACAAAGGCAAAGGATCCTAAGTATATTAATACCAAAGCAAAGGGTAAAACTCTCAAGAAAAATAAAATGGGTATGTTTAATAATTCCATCTGGTTACACAGGATCTTTATGAAATAACATTCTTCCACTTATGATTTTTTAACCAAAAAAGAAAAAAAGCCTTCTAATTCAAAGTTTATTGAGCTTAATAGTAGGGCCTTTTAATTGAATTACCACTAGATTGCTAACCCTCAAATTAAATAAACATGAAAACTATGAAAATAAACCTATTATAAATGTATAGGGTAAAACAGAATAGGTGTTATGTTTTTAAATACAGTACTCAGAAAAAGTTGTCAATCTAATGATGCATTATTTAATTAAGAAATATTTTACCCAAAACTTACAATCTGTAATAAACTAAAAGTGCAAATTTAAAGACTAGTCCCAAAGTTGCTCAGAAAATTTATGAAGAATGAAACACTTTTTTTTTTTTTGAGATACAGTCTCAAGCTGTTCCCCTGGGTAGCATCACAGCTCACAGCAAACTCAAAGTCTTGGACTTAAGTGATTCTCTTGCCTTAGCCTCCCAAGTAGCTAGGACTATAGGTGCCCAACACCTGGCTATTTTTTGTTGTTGTTGCAGTTGTCACTGTTGTTTTAGCTGACCTGGGCCAGGTTTGAATCTGCCAGTCTCAGTATATATGGCCAGCGCCCTACCCACTGAGCTACAAAAGCCACCCTAGAATGAAATACTTTTCATTTTGTTACAGCAGGATTCCATCTCAAGTATTATTCCAAATAGAAGATACTTATCAAGATGGTCCCTGGTACACATCTCTATAATCAAGTGCCAAATATTAAAATTTTCAAGTACTGTAATGATTACATAAACACACAAGTATATTTACAGTCATAGAAATGATGGCTCAACTGTTTTAAGGTTTGACGCTATTTCCCAGCAATTGCTATTCCAAATGTCAACCAATTCAGCACCCTATGCTTTACCATCACTGTACTTACCCCACTAACATTTTTTTTTAATCATCTGGTAAGTCTACCTTACTAGACCTTAAGCTCAAAGAGGGCAAAGATTGTGAATGTTTCTCACTGTATCTCAAGATCCCTAGTATACCACCTAACAAATGGAGAGTCACTGGAGAGTCAACCAGAAGTATTTCTCTAATAAAATCTACTACCTCTGAAAGTTAAATACCAATGATTTCATGAACAAATAAAACTATTACATCTTCCGGGCAGCGCCTATGGCTCATCAAGCAGGGCGCCATATACTGAAGGTGGCAGGTTCAAACCCAGCCTCAGCCGAACTGCAAAACAGAAAAATAGCCAGGTGTTGTGGTGGGCGCCTCTAGTCCCAGCTACTCGGGAGGCTGAGGCAAGAGAATTGCCTAAGACCAGGAGTTGCAGGTTGCTGTGAGCTGTGTAACACCACAGCACTCTACCAAGGGCGATATAGTGAGACTCTGTCTCTACAAAAAAAAAAAAAAAATTACTACATCTTCCAAAGATGTGTTAACACTCTACAACATTTCAAGATGCTTTTTAAAACTCTACATAAAATAGAAACATGTATTTTTTATTTTCCCTCTTTGTTGACTCTTTAAGAAAAGCAGCTTCAAGGATTTTCTAAAGAATTGGAGGGTACATTTTTGGAGTGTCTTAAGAGGTATCTCAAAGAGTATGGCAGTCAACCCTCAGAGCAGTTGAAACTGAGGTACAATGAAAGGTCCACCATGAAAGAGTGGTGATGAAAAGAAATACATTCACCAAGATGTCACAAATAGTAATGACAGCAAAAAAGAGACCCCAACTGGAAAGTAACGGGGATTTTTATGTTTTTACCAATGGTTAGCGATTCTCCCAAGCAACAATGAGTAGGCCAGCTAGAGTTTGCTTACTCAGAGGGCTTTTACCCTTTCAGACTCTGACTCTAGTTAAGAATTACCACTGAAGTAAGTAACTTTTAATGCTGGGAAGGGTTTTCACATCTTTCAGTCACACTGAATCAGCAAAAGATTTAGAACCTATTCATTTTAAAACACTGTGATGTCTTCAAAATTACAACAATGAAATATACATGATATTTTCATTAAAATTATCATATAGCAATAGAAGATTCCTCACCACAGGTGCTGCATTTGGGGCTGGTCGCTGTTCAGGTGCACGTCCTTCTTCTCTGGCTTTTACAGACTGAAGAATTGCAAATATATTCTTGGAAAAATTCTAAAACATAAATGGTTTTAATTAAGCTCATTTAAAATTAAATACACAAAAATAGTAAGTTTACTTAATAAACAATAACTAAGTTTTCTTCCTATAGGTTCTTTCCTACATCATGATGTATCATTATAGACATTAAGTAAAAACCAACTACTACTGCAAAACTGACCCAGAAACTATCATAAAACCAGTATTACTCATTTTATTATTTCCATTTTAAACTGCATAATTATCTACAAATATATTCATATTCTGTACTATTCAAATACACAAATAGGAAACAAGCTAACATTTAAATAAAATGTAACAGACCTGTCAAACAGGCTTCCTAATTTAGAAAGAAATCAACTACTATTTAATACATCCTCCTCTGTGTAATAAACTCCAGTGCTAGTCAGATTGCTAGAAATTACACGAGATACTGAAAGTTTGGAGATACTGTTAAAAGTGAGTATTACACTGCAGAAGAATTAGTAATTATTGTGGCTGCCAGCTACCCATGGGAGCAGCCAGCTAGAGGTTGAGGAGGTGGTCCTAAGAGTGGGCAACTGCTGAGGAGACACCTGTGCCTTGGTGTCTCCTTCACTTCACACTTAAGACTAAATGTGGAACCCCCTCTCCTATGCCTAGGTCAATTTCTTGTGAATTTCCTAGGCCTCAATCCCATGAAAGGACTGTATCCATTCATTGATACATTCATTCACCTTGCCCCTGGTGGAAGGGACTGTATTCATTTGTTTCCTGGCCAAGGAACCCATG
>CAUYON010081344.1:0-25385 GCA_963573935.1 Arctocebus calabarensis
CATAGAGTACTCTGGTGTTGTAGCTCACAGCCACTTCAATCTCTTGGGCTTGAGCAGTCCTCTTGTTTCAACCTCCCAGGTAGCTGGGACTATAGGGCTACACCACCACACCCAGCTAGTTTTTCTATTTTTTAGTAGAGATAGGGTCTTGCTCTTGCTCAGGCTGGTCTTGAACTTCTGAGCTCAAGCAATCCACCTTCCTCAGGTTCTCAGAGTGCAAAATTACAGGCATAAGCCACTGTGCCCAGCCATAATTAGCATTTTTATCAAGCAACTCAGGCAATGCTGACTCATGCTGAAATTTATAAACCACATGAATAGATAAGTAAGTACCCTTAACCAAGATTATTAATCAGGCTTGACTTAAACATCAATACAGAAGATGTAAATTGTGCCCACAAAAACCTTACAGTCTTACTGAGAAAACAAAACATGGACTCAATAAGCATATATTAAAAAAAAACACTGTTCAGAAGATAAAACTCAGATCCAATCCAGATGTTCTCCTTCAGAACAACACACATACATCGAGCAGAGTTGCAAATTGTCTTCCTATAGGAAGGACTCCAGGTATGTTTTTTGGCATTAATAGTGTGTCAAAAATCAAGACATGTTATTAAAAGTCTGAATTTATGGTTTCTCTTCAAAACCTAAGTTCTGGCAACACTGGATCCTCATCCTGATATAGTGGCAATTGACTGGAGCTAAGCAAGAACTATCCTTTCAGATGGGACATTTGGTCTCCAGGGCATCCCCACCCCCAGTACTTATTTGGTCTCCTTCCCTCATGTATATTAGCTGCATGATTCCTGTAGGAATGTGACTTTCCAGTACTAGTACTTTCTAGTACAGAAAATTACATTGTTTGAACAAACGTGTTTTCAATAGGACAATTATACTAGTCCTCACCAGAACACTGCAGGCCATCCTGGGCTTGCTAAGATTATACCCATTTAGGAATTGAGGAAATTGAGGCTCCAAGAGTGATGGAGCAAGGTTGCATAACTAACAAATAGCAAGGTTTTTGTTTCCTAATCCAGGGAGTTATTTTGAGAAGTATTTTAAAGTTGTGTGTGTGCTTTTCTTTATGTTAACCAGTAACATAAATAAGTCAAGATAGGTATAATAAGGTGTTTATAATAAAGTTCAGAGAATTTTTTTTTTTTTGAGACAGAGTCTAACTATGTTGCCCTCAGTAGAGTGCCATGGAGTCACAGCTCCCAGGACCTTCAACTCCTGGGTTTAAGCAATTCTCTTGCCTCAGCCTTCCAAGTAGCTGAGACTACAGGTGCCTGCCACAATGTCCAACCATTTTTTGGTTGTAGTTGTCATTGTTGTTTGGCAGAACCAGGCTGGATTTGAACCCACCAGCTCTGGTGTATATGGCTGGCACCTTAGCTGCTTTAGCTACAGGAACTGAGCCCAGACATTTTTTTTAAAGGCATCAGGGAAGGGAAAAAAGGGGACTGAAATAGTCATAGGCACATTTCCCGCAAGGGTGCCGGATTTCACCTGAGCTCTGGCAGATGATTGGCTGGGAAGCAGGGAAGGGTGATGACTTTCTGAGCAGGGACTCAGCTGGAGCAGAGACAGGAGTTACAAGGAGGCAGGTCTGAGGTGGGGATGTACAAGAGTGCAGTAGGAAATGAGTGTCCTTCCCTGTGTTGCCTTGGGCAAAGGGCTTCACCTTGCTGGATCTCCTTAAAGGTTCCCTTGAAGATAAATACCTCACTAAAATTTGAAAGGACTTGAGGAAGCTAAGTTATTTGTAGTGTATGCTTCCTAAAAATACCACAGTACTGACTCTGGCAACCACACAAGAAATGGCAGCTGTTTTGCTCTTAACATCCAGATGTTGATGGCTATGGACTTGCTAGAGGTTGGCAGAACAAAGGGGAGAACTGATTCCCTCCCCAGGGAATCTGATCTTGACCCAAGAACTTCATCCTTGTGCCATATCCTCTCTACCCTGCCCAGACCTCACTTCTCAACTGCAGGGTGGGATTTGTTTCATCCATACTATCTTCCTCACTATTGTTCTTTAATTTTTTTTAAAGTCACTGCCAAAAAGTACCCATTTAGTAAAATATATCAAGACAAAAATCTTCTTCATATGCACCCACCTTGGGTCTAGTAGCCCTGTCATTAGTCTAGCAGGCTTCAATGTTTAGGAAGGGAGGCGATGTAGTGCAGTGGAATTAGTGTGCACTCTGGGATGTTGACACTGGTTTGATTTCATGGACATCTTCTCACTGTGTCGTCTTGGGTAAGCCATTACAACTCTCCAGGTTTCAATTTATATTGTCTGCAAAATAGGAAAACTACTCTCAACCACTCAGGAAAACTACTTCCCAACCACTTGAACCATGATTGAGAAGGTTCAAGACAAACAGATATAGAGGTTAGCACATAGTAAGTACTGAGTTCCTTGTAAGTATTGTTCCTATGTAAGATCTTACTTAGAGGCACCTATGGATTAACTTACACTTAATTTTTTGAGACCTTCCCTGAGCACAGAGGATAGCATTGTGAACACATTAGGGGCTCAATGTATCAGTTGACTTTCTAGACTCAGGTATTGCTAAAAACAACAGAAGAATGGAAGCCATACTAAAGAATTGTATAAGAGAAAATTTCCCAAATATCACCAAAGATTCTGACACACTCATTTCAGAGGGATATCGGACCCTAGGTCACCTCAACTCAAATAGAGCTTCTCCAAGACACTTTGTGATGAGCCTGTCCAAAGTTAAGACAAAAGAAAAGATTCTTCAAGCTGCCAGGAGTAAGTGCCAATTGACCTACAGGGGCAAATCCATCAGGGTGACTGCAGACTTCTCTAATGAAAGTTTTCAAGGCAGAACACAATGGTCATTTACCTTTAATCTACTTAAACAAAACAATTTCCAGCCCAGAATTCTATATCTCACTAAGCTAAGCTTTAAAATTGATGGCGAAATCAAATCTTTTACTGATATGCAAACATTCAGGAAATTTGCCACAACAAGACTAGCTCTACAGAAAATAATTCAACCTGTTCTACACACTGACCATAACAATGGACCACCAGCAAAGTAAGCACCCAGAAATTAAAGGACAGAACCTAGCTTCTACAATAATGCAAAAGATAAAACTAATCAATGGACTTCACAAAATAAGATGAATAGAATGTTACCACACTTATCAATAAATGATAGTGGCTTGACTTCCCTGCTGAAGAGGCATTGACTGGCTGATTGAATCAAAAAACACAAGCCATCCATCTGCTGTCTGCAGGAAACATATCTAGCCTCAAATGACAAATTAAAACTCAAAGTTAAGGGTTGGAAGACAATTTTTCAGGCAGACAGAATTCAGAAGAAAAGAGGGGTTGCAATCTCATTTTCAGATGCCAATGGATTTAAAGTAACTAAAGTCAAAAAAGACAGAGATGGAAACTTTATATCGGTCAAGGGAAAAATACAATAAGAAGACATTTCTAAATTCTAGACAATTTTAAGACAATTAAGACATTTCTAATTTCTAGACAATTCTAAATATTTATACACCCAACTTAAATGCTCCCAGATTCTTGAAACAGATCTTAATTAGTCTGAGCAGTCTGATATCCTGTAACACCATAAAAAACACAAAAATTTGCCATGATCCAGATGGCTTCACACCAGAATTCTACCAAACCTTCAAAAAAGAGCTTATTCCTATACTGCAGAAATTATTCCAAAAAATTGAGGAGGAAGGAATCTTCCCCAATATGTTTTATAAGGAAACATCATCCTGATACCAAAACCAGACAAAGACCCAACTAAAAAGGAGAACTTCAGACCAATTTCACTAATGAATATAGGTGCAAAAATTCTCAACAAAATCCTAACCAAGAAACTACAGCTTACCATCAAAAAAGTTTTCAAAACTTGAAACCTATGATCAAGTAGGTTTCATCCTAGGGATGCAAGACTGGTTTAACATACGCAAGTCCATAAATATTATTCACTATATCAACAGAAGCAAAAACAAAGACCATATGGTCCTCTCAATAGATGCAGAAAAAGCATTTGATAAAATCCAGCATTCTTTTCTAATTAGAACACTGAAGAGTATAGGCATAGGTGGCACATTTCTTAAACTGATCAAAGCTATCTATGACAAACCCACAGCTAATATTTTAATGAATGGAGTAAAACTGAAAGCTTTTACATTTAGAACTGGAACCAGACAAGGTTGTCCTCTATCACCACTACTATTCAACATAGTGCTGGAAGCTCTAACCAATACAATTAGGCAAGAGAAGGAAAGAAAGGACATCCAAATGGGAGCAGAGGAGGTCAAACTCTCCCTCTTTGCTAATGATATGATCTTATATTTAGAGAACCCCAACGATTCAACCACAAGAGTCCTGGAAGTCATCAAAAAAATATAGTAATACCTTAGGATATAAAATCTATGTCTACAAGTCAGTAGCCTTTGTATACGCCAATAACAGCCAAGATGAGAGGCTAATTAGGGACACAACTCCCTTCACCATAGCTTCAAAGAAAATGAAATACCTAGGAATATACCTAACAAAGGAGGTGAAGGACCTCTCCAGAAAAAAATAAATAAATAAACTGCAAAAAATAAAAAAAGAAAAAAGAAAATTATGAAATCCTAAGAAAGGAAGTAGCAGAGGATATTAACAAATGGAAGAACATACTATGCTCATGGCTGGGAAGAATCAACATTAAAAAAATGTCTATACTTCCCAAAGCAGATTCAATGCTATCCCCCCTAAAATACCAACATCATACTTTTAAGATTTGAAACAAATAATTCTTCGTTTTGTATGGAACCAGAAAAAAACTCACATAGCTAAGGCAGTTCTTAGTAATAAAAACAAAGCCAGGGGCATCAGCCTCCCAGACTTTAGGATGTACTACAAGGCCATAGTGATCAAAACAACATGGTACTGGCACAAAAATGGAGACATAACATCTGGAATTGAATACAAAATCATGAGATGAAACTAAAATCTTACAACCACCTAATCTTTGAGAAACTAAAGAAGAACACTCACTGGGGGAAACAATCCCTAGTCAGTTAACGGTGCTGGGAGAAATGGATATCCACAGTAAAAGACTGAAACTTGACCCGCACCTTTCTCCACTCACAAAAATTGATTCAACATAGATAAAAGATCTAAATCTAAGGCATGAAACAATAAAAATCCTTGAAGAAATTGTGGGGAAAGGGCAGCACCTGTGGCTCAGAGGAATAGGGCACCAGCCCCATAGGCCGGAGGTGGCAGGTTCAAACCCAGCCCCGGCCAAAACCTGCCAAAAAAATAAAAAAAAGAAAGTGTGGGGAAAACACTTGAAGTTATCGGCTGGGGAAAGACTTTATGAAGAAGATTTCTGTGGCAATTGCAACATTAACAAAAATAAACAAATGGGACTTAATTAAAACAAAATATTTTCTGACAGTTCTTCAAATGTCTGTTCAAAAAAGTTTCTTGATTGCATGAAGTAAAAGTCAATTCTGTGTAACTTAAACAAAAAGGAAATGTATTAGAAGGATGAGGGAGACCATAAAACCTACCGGGACTTATGTAGACAGCAGCCCACAGGGGTGCCTGGAGCTTTCCAGCTGGTCCAGTCAGACCAGGATACTGATGCCTGCTGCCCTAAATAAATCCAGAACATTCCCTCTCACCAGGTTCAAAGTACCAAAGGGGTATTCAGTCCATGGGCCTAGGTCAGAGCTTCAAGTCTGGCTGTGGGGGTTGGAGAAGGTGGATCTCCCCTTATTAGTTTTAGAGCAGGAAGCAGGGAAATGTATTGTTAGTGCCTAACCCAATTTTTATACAGTAATTATATAATTCCATAATTTTGTATATTTTAAATAATTGCATAACTAACAAATATTAACTGGGCTTTACTATACTCAATGTGAGACTATCAACTGTAGGGAGCCTGGATAGGAGGTTGAAGAGCAAAAAGCTGAGAGAAGCTTTGAGCTTCCCCACGTGGACACACAGTGTCCACGAGTCCCCACGTGGACACACAGGCCTGTTCTGCCTCCTGCTCCAAGGCGTTCAGCCGTCCTCCATGCTGAGGCCAGGCCGTGGCCTCAGCAGTTACTGAGTCAGTGCTAAGTGTGAGATCTGTCTGGCTCTGTCCTTCCAGCTAAGATTCAGTGCCCTTACAGCATCATTTGGGACAAAACTGTAAAATTTGCCCAAATGAACATATCTCACACAAAATAAAAGGAGCAAAAGGGTGCATGGAAGGCGGTGACCTGGTCATCTGTGGCGACTCTGCACCTTGCAAAGTCTTTGGAACTCTCTGTTTTCTACTCATTCCGAGATGTTGCTGGGACTTCAACTTTTTTTCACCAAATGCAGAGTCTCTGGTTCTCATGCCTGGAGGGCCAAGGGCAGCCAGACAGAAGGACATGCCTCCCTCCTGCATCCAGCTCCTGCTAGGGGAGCCCACAAATATTGTCAAGTGTTTGCTAATGTGCGTTAAATACGCCTTTACAATTATACTGCAGCTCTGAAACCTTCTGAGTTTGAGCTCATATTGCCCTCTGTAGTGGGCACGATGGGCGAGGAGGACCTGTGGTCAGGGCGTGTGTGGCTGTGTGGCGTCTGCTCCAGGGGTGTGGTGGGGAGGGGACATTCTGGTGGCTCCATCCTCGTGGGGTCCCTGGGGCTGTGCATTCAGGAGTAGTGGGAATCACGTCGAAGCAGAATGGTACTTACCTTGGAGGAAACATACAAACCCAACAGATGTGGGCTGTGCCCCTGGGGTGGGGGTGCAGGGACACATTTTATGCCTTGGCATAAATTTTCCCTGGTAAAAACAAAGCGGGGTGGTGTGATCGAGGTGGGCTCCCCTCTGGCACGTGGCCCCTTCTCTGTTGTCTCTGTGACAGCTGTCCTCATTGCCACACGTGGAGCTCTGTGAGGGTTTGCTGCGCTCAACATCCATCTGGAAAATTTGTTAATGAACTTTGCTGCACTTACAGCATCATCTAAGTCAAAGCCACAGTCCACATATCCACCTCTCCCCAGAAACAGCAGGTATATATTTTTGGCAGGAATTAATAACAAATCACATTTAAGCTCTAGGCCTTTGGGTCCAACTTCCTGTCTACTGGCAAGATGAGGTCATAGACTTGGCCTTATTTTATTGCAGCTGAAGATACACTTGTTTTCCTGGTCTTAAACTATGAGAGGAAGTAAAATCGTTGAGTAAGACAATGAAGAAAACGATTTGAAGATGAGATCCTTGGTGACAACTGCCCCAAGTGGCACTGGCAGGCATGCAACGTACCCAGTGATCACCTGCAGGGACGGCGCCATGTCAGCACGAGCCTGGCGGCTCCTAGCACTCAGAGACGGGCTGCTGGAGCAAAACGCCAGTCCTCGGCCCCAGAGTCACAGACGGACAAGAGCCCCAGACCAGCCCCTTCCCTGGCACAGATATTTTTTACCATCTTTTAACTCAGGGGAAGCTTGTCCTCTTTCCCAAGGATAGCGGACTGAGGAGGGTTCCCTGGGGCCGCAAGGCTTTGTCACGCTGTGTCATTCCTTTGTCCCACAAAGGCACCAATTTGCCTCCTGCCGGCATGCAGACGTCAGGGACCTGCCAACCGTCACTGCCTCCCAGTCACATTTATTTGTAGGGGCGTCCAGGCGCAGCGTTTGCGTGAAGTTCCTCTCCACTGAGTGAGGCCTACGGCCTTCACCTGGGGCTGATGAATGAGCACACCTTTCTGCTCCTTCCTTCATCTCAAGCCATCTGAAATTTGCAAGGGCCGCAATAACGTTCCACTCAGCTCCCGGAGGCGTGTCTGCACTCAGGGGACTTGGGGAGAATAAGGGATCAGGCCGTGTGAGCCCGGGAGCCACCTCTGCCCACTGTGCAGGTGATCTGTGATGCCCTCCCGGGCTTCTGTTGCGCTATTTCTGATTCTCTTTGCGTTGTGTCTAGCCAGCCGCACTCAGCACTCAGTGGGGAGGCTGTGAGACAGTCGGGGAACAGGCCTGTATGTTCCCAGAAATGCCACGGCAGACTTGCTAGCTCTGGACTGGGGAGATCGGATGGCTCACAAGAGGATTTGGCTTTGTAAGGTTTTTCGTATCTATTTTCTTCCTTGAGGTTTCAAATGAAGATATTAAAGGTTGGTCTCTACAGATAACAGATTACTTTGGACTTTTTAATTTTAATTATTAGGGAGGTAGTTTTTTATTTTCTAAATAATTGATATAACTTAAAAATCTTTTATTATCTTAATAAAAAATTTAAGCATGCACAAAAGTAGAGATATTAAATTTTAAGTAATCGAAGTCAGCCTCAGCAGTTACTTGGATGATCATGTTTCATCTGTCAGGAGGAAGGGAGACTATAGGGTGAAGGTTTATTTTCTCCCAAAACTCAGATGCTGAAATCTTAACCCCCAAGGTTATGGTATTAGGAAGTGAAGCCTTTGAGAAGTAATTAGATTCTAAGGGCAGAGTCTTCATGCCGAGATTGGGGCCACTACAAAAAGGACTAGCCCTCATGTAGCAGAACTGGGCTGTACCCGGTCCCTGACACACAGCAGGTGCTCGGTAAGTGTTTGCAGAACTGAACGTGACTGGAGAACATTTGGGATGCACCTGGCCTCTGATGACACAGCAGCGATGCTGTCTCTGGAGGGGTGAGCCACGAGCTCCAGGAGAAACCAAGCAGCCTGAGACGCAACTGGGTGCCGAGGGCTGCAGGAGCCTGGTCCCCTCTGCTACAGTTTTAGGAGGAGGTTAGGATGGACGCTTTCATTATTTTATGTATTTCCCAACACACCCCTGCCAGAACCCTTAGCATTGTGTGTTAGGAGACCCAGCCAGACCGTGGCCTGCTAGGTGTGAGGCGGACCACGTGGCTGAGTCGAGAGTCCATGGCTGGTGTACCAGCTGAGAGTGAGTTGCTGAGGTTCAGGAATCCCATTTTTCCTGGATTATGTTTCTGCTTCACTTCAGAATAGAAAGCTGTCTTCATTCATCGAATAGAGGTTGGAAATTGTTTAGATCTAGATTTTATACCACTTCTCCCTCTAGATAGGGTGGTTCCAGAAATCGTAGCGTGGCGCGCATCCCAAATTCTGCAGGATGCGTTGAGGAGCAGCCTTGTCCCGCCGAGGCGGGAAACCGTGAAGGGCTCCATCTGCTTCTGAGTCCGGCAGGTGCTTTCTGCTTTCTGTCTGTCATTCCGCTGAACTGTCAAGCAGCCGCCACGAGTGGGGTTTTAGGTCCACTTTACAGATGAGGATGTTGGGGAGAGTGTGTCCACTCTCTTGACTCAGGGTCAGCGCCCTTTCCACCAGGGTTTTGCCATCGGTGAGAGCACAGTAGATAAGCAATGCTTGTCTCACATTTCTCACTGTGCAGTGTGACTCTGCTTTAACCTGGGCTGACATCAGCACAGGGCTTTGAAGAGTGTTAAGCAGCGATACTACTTCCCCCTTGCTTTCGACCATCCTTGTTTTTCCTTTTCTCTTTCCTCATCAGTGGCACGTCCTCACTGCAGAGAGCTATTTGCAGGCAGCGCTCAGGGTCCCACAGGGGCCCTCACCTGTTTATCATTCCCATCTAACATGCAGCTAGGCTTTCAATCAGCTCAGTTGGAACAGATCTTCTGCCTAAAAGAAAGAGAAGCAGCATCAAGACAGAGGAAACTGCTTTTCAGTTGTTTTCCTGTGGTTGATAAATAAAGGCTTATTCTCCCGATTTAAAGAGATACTAACTTAGGCTGAAAGAGAATGGTTGGTGATGGAGAGCTCCTCAGACATACAGCTTGGTCTTAGAAGCAGAATTTTGAACTCAGAGTAAATGATCAATTAATGCATTTCCCCTGAAATCTCCTGAATCTACCTTTTTCCTACATGCTGAGGCTACCCTCATCTCTTGTTGGAGTTACCCAGCCTTTCATCTGACCTCTCTGCCCCAGACTGCACCATGGAGATGGGTGAGCCTTAGCGTGTGTCTACCTGACCCTGTCCCTGGGCTGTTCCTGGCCCATCCCTGCAGAGTAAAGGCCCCTCCACACCCAGTGCTCCAAGCTCTGGGTTTGGCACCCTTCCCGCTCCCTCTCCAACCACAGGGAGCGGCTGCCCAGGTCTACAGGAGCTGTCTCTGTCCCGCCTTGCATCTGGCTGCCTCTGTGACACCTCCTGTCTCCACTGCCCCTCGGCCCTCCCAGGTCCCCCCTTGACACCTGCCCCAGAATGTGCTGGTCCGGGAGGAAGCCTCCCTCCTCTGGGATGGGCTCCTGACCACCTCTCCCCCTGGGCAGGACTGGGAGTCATTCCTGTTTGCTCCTGTGCATTCTGTTTTAAACTTTATCATCACACCATACAGTAAGCACCCACTTTACTGTTCTGTGTCCAGGCAGGAATTGTCATTTCTCCAGCTCCAGCATCTACCATACTGCCTGGCACATAATAGGTCCTCAGAAACTGTTTGCTGAATGGATCAATACTCTTCTATGAATACTCTTGTCTTTGTTCACCTAACATTGATTGAGCATCTACCGTGTGTCAGACACCAGGACACAGTAAGGATGTCAGAGAGACTCTGGTGGCTCATGGCGGCACCGAGGGACCCTCCCCCCCCCCCCGGGGTCTCTACCTTGGGTTCTTTTAAGGCACAGGTTCCCAGAACTGGCCAGGCAGACAGTCCCGACACTCAGTCCTGTAAAAGCTGTTAGCTGACCTAATCTGTGTTTTTAATTATTGTTTCAGCAGTGGAACAAAGTCTTAAAACTGTATCATATGTGGAACTTGTAGAAGAACTAAAGCAATAAACTAACATGGTTGAAATTGAGGGAGGATATTTAAATGTCACACACTGCACATCTCCCATCCTGGTCACCCTAATAAAAGGTTTGAAAATACAGATCTCATCGAACTTCTTTTGTTACAGGGGAGGAAACGCAGTCACTGTGGGGAAATGACTGTGTGAGATCATGTGGCTAACTAGGGGCAGGGTTGGGATGTGTTACCTCTAGTCTAAAATTCACGTTTTTAATCCTGCATCCCACATTGATTCCTACTTGTTTATCTATGTATCTATCACCTATCAGTCATCTATTACCTATCTATATTTATCTATCAATCACCTACCTATACACCCATCCTCTTTAAATCATCTATCAATTACCTATTTATCTCATCTATCCTCTGTTATTTAACTATATATTTATCAGTCATCCACCTGTCATCTATCCATTCATCTTTCATCTATTTATCAATTATCTGCCATAAATTATCTACCGATTATCTATCTGTCATCTATCTATATATTTATCTATCATCTATCTGTTACCTATCAATCATCAATGATCTATTTTTCTATCTTAGCTATCTATCTACCTACCTATCATCTGTTATCAGCATTTCCAGCCATCACATATCATCGTCATCATCATCATCATCAGCTATTTAGCATTTATGCTACAAGGTAAGCAAGTCACAGGCAGACTCTGACACGCCTCCCTGGGGTGTGCAGGACTGGCCCACCAGGAGCCCTGCAGCAGTGTGCGATGACCTGAATAGTGCAAACCTGTTCAGGAAGTCAGTGCTACCCTCCTCATCCTCCTTTTCACACCTTAGCCTTCAGCTGCATCTGAGTCAGTTTCGGCCTCATCTCCACTTCCCACTAGGCACGTGCTACTTGGACCTCTTCCCTGGCCTGGGTATCAGTTCCCTTGCATCAGCTCCACTCCTGGGACAAAGCCAGGGTCAGCACCTTGTGGATGGTAGCCCTGCCCTGGTGTGCCTCAGCCTCCGGGACTGGGCACTTTCCCCTGCCCCTTATGTCCTTCAACAAGACTGTGATGCCCAGCTGTGGGCTGCTGCGGAGACTCAGTGTCTGTTTTCCTAATGTGCTGTGTGCTGGATTGGTGGTGTGGGGATGAAGGAGGAGAAGGGCTTGCCGTGCACCATCCTTCTGGTCAGTCCAGAACCAGCCCACAGAAGCTCTGCCAATTTCACATGTGGCTGCCACAGTCATCTCAGGTACCTCTATGCACCTGCAAAGGAAAAAACGTGGAGCATCCTTCCCTGGACTAGGCCTGGAAGTAGAGGATTTCACTTTTACCCATTTCTCTTGGACAGACCATCATCACAGGGCTGCACCCAGACACAGTGGCCTGGAAAAGTGGCTCCTGGTTGGGCAGCTGTTTCTCAATAGCAGCCTCACACTGCACAGGGGAGCAGGGCCACTGTGGAACAGCAGCAGCCTCTGCAGACACAGCACATGTCTGATGGCAGGTGTTCTGCAGACACGGCACGCACCTGATGGCAGGTGTTCTGCAGACACAGCACATGTCTGATGGCAGGTGTTCTGCAGACACGGCACACACCTGACGGCAGGTGTTCTGCAGACACAGCACACACCTTATGGCAGGTGCTCTGCAGTTGCACCATGCACCTGATGGCAAGTGTTCTGCACACACAGCAGGTGTCTGATGGCAGGTGCCCTGCATCATGCACCTGATGGTAGGCATTTTGCTCTTTCATGTATTTGGCCCATTCATTGATTGTTCCAGGCAAGAGGGCAAATCCAGTTCTATTTGCCCACCTTGACTTAATGAGGAATTCTCTTACTGGTTAATTATTTGTGCCTCTTTAAAAATTTTGCTTACAGTTTTCTCTAAAGTTTTCAATACACACCTATAATTCTCACCTTGAATTACAGTCAACCCTACAATCATAAAATACCACCCTCGAGTTAAAGATCTTACATCACTATGCTCTTGATTTCTTCTTATCTTTTTTGTTATTGCCTTATTTTTATTTTTACCTCTGTTACAAACCCACAATGCATGGATACTATGTTCACTTTCAGCACGTATCTTTTAGAAACATGAAAATAAAAACATTTTTAATTTACTTACATTTATATCATTTTCAGTTGTCTTCCTCTTCTTTATTCAAATCTAAGTCTTTCTGAAGAACTCCCTTTAATCTTTCTCATAGATCAAGTCTTGTGACAATTAATTCTAAGTTTTTATTTATCTCAGAAAAACCCTTATTTCTTTTTCCTTTTGAAGATACATTTTCACTTGGTATAGAATTCCAGGTTGACAATTTTTCTTTGTACTCTTAGCCCTTTAATAATTATATTCTCTTGTCTCCACCTTGCATAGTTTTCGAGCAGAAATCTGTTGTAATTCTTTGGGGTATTTTGTACACCATGTGTCTTTTTTTCCCTCTGGATTTTTTCAATTTTTTTCTTTTCTCTAATTTTATTTTTCAGCAGTTTGAGTATATGTGTTCTTTTTGTTTCATTTTGTTGATATTTATCCTATTGGGTTTTCTTCGAGCTCCGTGGTTGTGTGCCTTTGGTATGTTTCACAAACTTTGAGAAATACTTATTATCTACTAAAATGTTTCTCCTGTTCCATCCTTTCCTTTTTTTCCATCTGGAATTCTGATTTGGCTCTATTAGGCCATCTTCTGTTGTCCCACAACTCTTGGATGCTGTTTTCTATTTCATCCTTGTGTTTAATTTGGCTGGTTACTGTTGATTCAAGGCACCGATTCTTTACTGAGAGGCCTCACAGTTACTGAGGAGCCAGTCAGAAGCATTCTTTATTTCTTTTCCTGCCTCTCTTTCACTATTTTCTAGCATTTCATTGGATTATCTCTTAGACTTTCCATCTCTCTATTGAAATGTCTCATCTCTTCATGCATGTTGTCCACTTTTTTCATTAACATTTTATTTATAGTTATTTTATTTTATTATTTTCTTGAGACAGAGTCTCACTCTGTTGCCCCAATCTAGAGTGCCAGGGCATCATAGCTTACAGCAACCTCAAATTCCTAAGCTCGAGTGACCCTCTTGCCTCAGCCTCCCAAGTAGCTAGAACAACAGGTGCCCATCACTATGCCCCAGCTAGTTTTTCTCTTTTTAAGAGAGATGGGGGTCTCACTCTTGCTAAGGCTTGTCTTGAACTCCTGAGCTCAAGCAATACAACTGTCTTGGCCTCCCAGAGTTCTAGGATTATAGGCATGAGCCACTGCAACTGGCCATAGGTATTTTCAATTCCTATACGATAGTTTCAACACCAGATCATATCTATGTCTTGTTCTATTATATACTTTGTCTCTTGACTGTATGTACATTTGCCTTGTTTCTTTGTATAGCTAATAATTTTTTGACATCTTTCATAGAATATCAGAGTCTGAGGAAATGGAATTTATGCCTGAAAATGAACATAAAATTTCCTTTGCTATGCCTTTACTGTGGGGAGTTGAGCTCATCCAGCCAAGAATAGCACTCAGTTTGGATGTTGTTGTTGATACAGTCACCTTCATGTTCCTCAGGCTTCACTGAGGATTTATTGGAGGATCTACTGAGAGGATTTTGTCAGTCTACATTGCTCTGAGCTTTACAATGCCCTTTTGTATCTGCACCTCAGAGAGGCGACCTCATTGCTCCCTAGCAGTAAACTGCTTTTTCTTGTTACTGGATGCTCCTGGCTTAGTGCTGAGGCAAGAGAAGTAATGGGAGGGTCTCAGTTGGACCTGTGCCCTTGCATCTCAGGCAGGGTCCTCACAGTGATCTTACTCCCTCCCCACCATAGGGCTATCTAATGATCTGGGCCCTGGATATTTTCCTGCTCCTCTCCCAGGTATAAGGGCTTCCCTAGGTTTTGGAGTGGGAGGCTTGGAGGAACTTTTTCTGTGGGCTCTTCCTGCCTTACCCATAGGGGCTGCTTTCCCTCCTCCTCAGGCTACCTGGTGAGGCTGGAAAACGAAACCCGCAAATTGGTGTAAATTTCTCCATTGGCTTCCAAGGGTTCCTTCCATACTTGCACATTAACCCGCATCTGTCCTTTGGCAACCTGTTCAGAGTTTCAGCTGAATTTGTCTTACCAGCTTGTATGCCACCCACCATAAGCAAATCTTCAAGTTCCACAGCTCCCCTAAGGCGGTGTTTCCTGAGGATCTGGGTTAATTGGTTTCTCTTTTACTTCATCTCTCTATTGGATTCAAGTAAAGTTATTATTTTATAGATTATATGTCTTTTTTTTTCATATTGTTTCAAGGGTGGGCATGATGCTATCCAGCTTTCTACATTTGAAGTGGGAGCCAGAATTCTGCCCTCAGATTTTAAATTCCTAAGAGCTATTTTTGTTTTCTAAATTCTTTCTTCCTCAACATCCTGTTCTTGTAATGTGGATGCAGTAACTTCTTCTATCTGTGAATGCTAATGTTAGTGTCTCCTTCTTAAGTTTCCTTTTCCCCACATAGTCTCTGCTGCCTGCAAATTGCTCCTGTGCCTGTTTGATTGTTCTGGTCACTGGCTTTCTTGTTAGAGCACTTCTCAGATGCCTAGTATTCCATGACCATCTGCTCATGATTGAGAGTGACAGGCTAGCAGTCAGTGCAGCAGCTCTGAAAGCTCAAGCAAAGCCGGTTGACTGTGGGCTTTGCTGAAGAGTGGTGTGGGAGGGTTTGACGTTAGCCTCTGATGTCAGTCTCTCAGTTCTGTCTTCTTTGGTGAATTGGAGTCCCCAGAGGAGATTCTTCTGGTCTCCTGCATGGAGAAAATAGGTCTGGCTGCCTCTGGGAAACTGAGTGTTCCTGCTCCAGAGTGTTTCATTTAAACCATAAGGGGACTTTATGAGTGTCTTTCAGGAATATTATTTCTCCCTTTTTCTTTATTACTCCTTTCTCAAAGCAAGGCCAATTAGTATTTATTTAAAATGTCTCAGTAGACTTAAAAGATTTGTTAAGCTCTTCAGTATGATCTTACTCCTACTTTCCCATCAACTTGCTAGTACAAATATTAGACTTTCAATCTTAGAAACAAAGCCTTTTATATGCTTCTTCTTTTAAGCCCTGAAACTGAGTATAGGCTCATAATTGCTCCAGGTTTATTAATAAATAGAAGTTATGAGGAGGTCACTCTGCCAAAGACTTAGCCTCAGTCTTCCTCCTGGGGAGTGTGTGGTAGAAACTTGCTTTGCTTTTGCACTTGTGATCGTACCTACATGGCTTGAGATTTAGACTCTCCTCCAGAGATAGGAGCTTCTCTGTACCCACAAGAAGTGATGACAAATGGCCAGAGGGAAAAGGCATCCAGGGCTGGGAAGGCATACGTGGGCCCGTGCAGCAAGGAGACAATTCCTCCTTATCCTTACTACCACGCGCGTTGCATAGAACTTGGTATCTTGCCAAGTTCTTGGACATCATCATCTTGTGAATCCTCCTGCCAGGTTCTGAGCCAGGAACAATGAATTTTGTGACCCTTGTTTAAATGTTGGGCACTTAGAGGCTCAAGAGATAAAGGGACTTCCTCAATAAAAAGTACTTTCAAGTGGCACAGTAGACATCTGGCACTGTGGCCCTTGGTTAGGACTAACCTGGATTAACAAAAAGTGGTTTCATTGACATTCAGGTTCATATGAAGAACTGGGATAGGCCCAGGTAGAGTTAGTGATAGGAAATCCGTGGGGTTCTGGTTTAGTAAGTGGGGAAACATGATACAGTGAGCACTTGGATGGAGCTTACTTAGAAATACACAGTCGTAAGGCAGGTGGTTGACTGTGGTAAGCAGGTGACATGTCCTCTGTAGTCTTATCTGTGTTATTAATATCTTCATCATGAAGGTTACAAATAAACTTATCCTCCATCCTGCATTAACACACATTCCGAACCATAATATTTAAATGAATAGATTCTTATTATAAACTGTGTAAGAAGAAAGAGGCTGCAACATTCATCAACCATGAGAAATATTTAGGATGTTTTTTCTCTGTGGGAGATTCAGGCCAGGGAAGTAGCACACTCATACTGGCCAGGGAGTCGTGGAAACAGGGTGACCTTGGACAAATGCTCCTCTCTGTGCTTGTGACCTCCATGGCCCATCCAGCTCTCATGGGCTAGCTGAGGTGTGCTCACTTCTTAGCAATGCAGCGTGCGTTTATCTGCACACACAGACATTTGGGCTGCCCTCCATTAGACTCTTGATTTGAGTCTCTTAGCAAAGTCCTGATAGGAGCCTCTTAGCATTCCAGCAGGGCTGTCTGTGGTAATGTGCTGGAGACGCAGGTGCCACAAGTGAGCACAGAACTTGAAAAATGACCAGACAGAGCCCTGCTCCTGCTGCTGGCTGTCAGCAGCGCCGGCAGGATAATAAATCAACCTGTCTCATGTTGAGGGTCAGCTCGTCTGATGTTTAAAGTGTTTGGGCCAATCTAATCAGGCCGGCAGAGCCTGTGCACCCATGTACCCTGGTGCCATTATGATGCTGAGCCTGCTCTGACCTGGTGTTCCCTGACCTGATGACTTTGGGGCCCTTAGGACCAGGCTGGTCCTAGAGTTCCAGATGGTCTAGAATTCCAGAGAGGAACCTCCTGCTGATTTTTGTCAGCTGGGAGAAATCCTGGTGTCTGGCAAGGGATGGGGCAGTTACATTGCATAGGGTGGGGAAACTAGCAGTGCTGGCTACATAATTTGCTGGACCCAGGGCAAGATGAAATTTTGGGGCCCCTTGTTCAAACAGCAGCACAAAAAGCCATGGAAGGTGGTGATGTATAACCTTTCCTTTCCTCGATTCTCTTGCTTAACTCATCAGCTTGCTTTTATCTGACACTTAATATAATTGTGCATAAAGAAAAATTAAAACTTTGAATTATTCATCTAAGTTTTACTTTTCATACGTGTATTTACATTGTGCATTGCTACTTTTAGATGCAAATATAAGAGAATGTAGGATACATGGAGAATTGTGAAATTACAGTTTGGATCTCTGAGCCTGTCCTTGCTGGGTGGCTCCAGCCTGTCAGATGAGATCAGCAGGTGCCCACTTAGGAAGGCCGAGGGAGGCACAGGTGCCAAGGCACAGAGCCAGAAAGGGGCACTGCCAGCAAGGGGGCAGGTGTTACTGCCCCGTCCCAAACTGCGCAACTGTGCACCACCCAGAAGTCCCCAGGCAGCAGCTCCCCAGAGTGGGTGAGGGCAGTTGCTAGGCAACAAGGCCAGGATGCCCGGCTGCGGAGCAGAGGGCCAAAAACTCATCCAGGGAGGCATGGAGGAGCCACAGGGGGTCAGCCTCCAGGCCTCTGTCATCCAGTAGATTTCTCGCATCACCGAGTCCATGCTGAGGGCAGCAAAGCAGTTCCCCTCTTCACCCCTCTGAGAAGGGCCCCTGAGAAGTGCTGAGCCTGCACAGAGGCCCCCTGCAGCTGGCTGGGTGCAGAAGGCACCTGATTTCCAAGGTCAAACAGCAGGTGATTGTTTGTGGTGTGTTTTCCACTAAGGTGGACTGAAGTAGCTTAGAGTGTTCAACCATGAAGAGAAAGACAGACATCTCAGAGCTTGAGAACAAGAGTGCTTAAGGAAATGCTTTTTGTTTTTTCTCTCTCTTTTCCTTTGTGTGGATCAGGAAGGGAAGAAAACTATTAGCGTTTAGAGATCATTAAAAAATACACATCCCAGGGGAGCATGTAGGAGGGGAAGTGCTCGTGCTGGTGTGCGAGGCAGAGACAGCACAGGATGGCTCCAGGAGGCAGTTGGACGGGTCGCGAGCTGAGCTGAAGTCATGGCTGTCTCAGAGCAGTGAGGGGGAGCTCAGCCGAGACACGGGTATTGGTATCACCTCCCATCCCTTCACCGGGCAGGCCATTAGCTTCTCCAGGCCTCAGTTACTTCTTTTGCAATGTCAAGAAAAACACAAGATTTAAAGTAATACCAGAAGTGACTTCTCCCAGCAGGCACACGAGTGGGGGCTACCTCTATGTGGGTCTGTGGTGCAGGCTGCAGCTTCCTTCTGGTAGAAACTGGGGGGTTTATGTCTCAAAGGGGTTGATGTGGAGGAACAGCACGGGAGGGGTGGTAGGAAAGTTCTGGTAGGAGAAAGGCATGGTGGAGAGAGGGGATTGCAATAAAACCCTAAACTCTGGTTGCTAGGGGCCCTGGAAGCTGATGAGGGAGAGAGAAGGAGCAGTTGAGCAGCTTCCCAGGGGTGTTGGGCAGTAGGTGGTGCCAGGGGTAGGACTGAGGGTGGGGGTTGGGCAACAGTGCAGGCAGTTGCCCGAAGCCTTTGTCTCCTCCCTTCTTCCCGCCTTGACACTCTTCTCAGAGGACCTCGTCCCTGGAGGAGAACTCTGTACAATAAGATGAAGAAGAAAACCAAGGGGGCTACATTTCCTGAATGAGAGTGCAAAGTCTCTGAAGCAGAAAGCACTGGGCCCCAGCTCGGTATGGTGGCCTCCTGCGACCATAGGCAGAGGCTGCCCCGGGGGGCACAGGGCAGGCGTCTGACCCTCATCTGAGCTGTGAGGGATCAGGCTGTTTGTTGCTGGTACCTAGACACCCCTTCTCTTCACACCAACTCTTTCATAAACCAGAAATTTCATTTAAGCTGGTTGGGGCTGTGACTGGGCAGGATGGCCTGGATGGCTGGTCAGGGAGGGGGGACCCTGAAGAAGCAAAACAGGCAGCTCAGGGTTTTGGGAGGTCCTGGGGAGGTGGAAGGATACAGGATCCCCACCCTACCTGGCAGGGGGCTGGGCCATCTAAAAGTGCAATGAGAGAGGGGTCCAGGAGGCTGGGGAAGACCCTGGTGATGAGGACGCACCCTGAGATGGAAGTCACCTGCATGAGCAGGTCTTGTGATGTGATGTGACCACGTGCCTGAAAGAGAAACGGATTTGATCACAAGGCATCTGTCTAGGCAGAGACCCTGGGTGACTGCTTCTGTCCCTGGGCAGGCAGCTGGATGTGAGTGGGCGTGGGAAGGTCTAGGTGCCAGCTGGAGGGTGTGGTGAGCTCAGGACCACGTGTGCTCCCAGCGCTGGCCACTGTGCAGCCTTCTTCAGGTACAGGACCTACAGAGGCAGATTTGCCTGTGATTTTATTATTTAGGACCAGGTGGAACTTGCTCAAATGGGGATGGGGAGAGGTTCCTCCTTATCCCCTAGGGGAGCAGGTCAGTGTCCAGGCAAGGTGGGAGGAGGAGGTGTCTGTAGCAGACAGAGGCCAGAATCCTTGTCCCCTTGGGGAGCAGGTCAATCTCTGGGGAAGGTGGGGGGGTCTATAGCAGACAGAGGCCAGCATCCTGTCTCCTTGGGGAGCAGGTCAATCTCTGGGGAAGGTGAGGGGGGGTCTGTAGGGGACAGAGGCCAGCATTCTGTGCCCTTGGGGAGCAGATCAATCTCTGGGGAAGGTGAGAGGAGGGAGTGTCTGTAGGGGACAGAGGCCAGCATCTTGTGCCCTAGGGGAACTGGACGTGCTGGGTCCACACATGCACAGCACTGATGTCTGGAATTTCTGTTTTCCTGACCTGGAGAGTGGTTAGTATCAGGCTCCCCATGCAAGGTGGCTGCTGCTATCTTTACACTGATGATTAGTGTTCTCTACCTTGCTTGTTTTCAGGTGCAAAAGTTCAAAAATGAAGTTTTAGTTTGAATATTTAAACTGATAATAATATATTCATTATATTATTTGTGTTTAAATAACAATGAAGTCATAAAATATAGTTGTAAGCCTTTTGTGGGGAAAAGGGCTGAGGCAAGCAAAAATGCTCACGACCTGAACCAGCAAGCCCCCTGGCACTGGGCATGGGAGATGGGGCCAGAGCTGCAGCGGGAGGCCTGTTCCCATGGTGGCGATCTGGGCTCAGATCCTATCAGGATGCGGGCCACAGCGTAGTGGTGCACACAGGGTTTAGCACAGCCAGAATACTGAGCTTTCAGTGTCACTGTGAAAATGAATACATGCAACCCACATACACAGGCACACACGTGTGCAACTGGGTGCGGCTGTGGGCCTTTAGCACTTTGTCTTGGCTGCTCTGACTGAGTGTGCCCAGAGCCATTGATGGGGTGCGGGGTGCCCAGAGCCAGTGTGGGGTGGTGACTCTGGGTATCAAGAGAAGTTTGGGGGATTCCCGGATTAATCTGATGCAGTTTGTTTTGACTCCTGAGTTACAGATGGCCACCAAAGTACAGCGAAATCAGGTCCCTGCCTGGACAGACAGAGCTGCATTCCCAGTCCTGAAGAGAACAAGTGCTACTGATCCCTGATATCCATTATTTTTTCCTTTGGATTATCAAATGTGTAATTGCCTGAGTTTTTGTGCCCCTGGAATGTCTAACAGCGAAGGTATAATTTGAATTCTTGTCTTTACCTGCTGCGTAATTACATGAGGCTGCCCCTGTGCTCACACTCACCTTCCCAGTAGCACCATGGATGATCTCAGTTCTGACTTCAAAGGTCTCTGTAGAAAGCAGCACAGAAACTCAGAAACAGTCATCTCCTCAGAGCAGGATCTCCCGTCCCTTTTCTCTCCCACCTCCAGCCAACCCATGGTTGATGCTGAAGAGAAGGAACAGGACAGGATTTCCCACATGGCCAGAGCCACGTGCAGTAGAATATTCACAGGTTACTGTTTGCATGGCAATGGAGAGGACAGGACCATCACTAACCAGGGAAACACAGCCCTCTCCATGGCTAGGGTTGAGAAGGGCCATGCTGTCCATCACTGCTGGGCACTATCGGATGTAGGAAGCCCTCTAGTTACCCTCAGAAGCATCAGAGACCAGAGAGATGCTGTCTTCAAGGATGTAGTAGGGCTTTCAATAAAAATAACAGTAGTCAAAATTGTATTTTATGACCTCATTGACATAAAAATGAACATATTAGTATTATACATCAAACATTTCTCCAACCTGAAAGTTCATTTTTGAATTTTCTAATTTCACCAGAATCGTGGCTGTAGGCATTGTATCTGCTGTGCTGAGGCAAGGAGCTGGCCCTGACTGGCCTGACCCCTGGGGAAACATGTACTCAGAGTAGATGGGAGACAGACAAGTGGCTTTTAATAACTTACCCATTTTCTGGAATAAAAATAAGAATTTTAATAACAAAAGAGTAATGTTGATATAGCAAGGAATAAATTACTTTGTCTGCCAATAGGATTCATGGTACTTTTCCAAGATATCTTGCCCAAGTTTAAAATAGAAATGGCTTGTGATTAGTTATATGGTGCCATCTGGATATTTAACAACACTAAATGACTTCTCTACTTCTCTGACCCCAAAAATGTGTCACAGTGGAGAAACAGACTGCCCTGATTATCTGTTGAATTCCCCAAATCAGGTCACATTGGAGAGGTAGAAACATTTAGCAGAGGCCCACGTGGTGCTGTTAGGGGTAAACTTCCTGGATGAAGCCTGGCATAAACCTGACTGAAATTGTGCAGCTTCTCCCTCTGTTTGCACAGCAGGGGTCTGGATTCAGGAACCCCCAAATCTAGGCCACTGTTATGAGAGTGACTTTTGGCAAGGCCCTCACCTCCAGTCCTTGGTGTCTTAGAAATCTTCAGAATTTATGACATTCCTGGTTCTGATACTGTGCTGCTGTGAGGCTCAGTGAGGTAATATACACATGATAACTTCGTAAGGGGTAGAGTACATCTGATCATATTATTAGATAATAATTTAATAGCAACTTAGCAGGTAACTTTTTTGAACCTTTACATACCAGGCTACTATTGGGACAGAGCACCAATACTACAGTCACAGCAATATAGGAATGGAAGACCATTTGAACAGGTCGACACACAAGTAAATGGTAGGCAACCAAAAAATTTAATTGAAGGGGAAAGAGTGTTCCCTCCTTGACCTGCACTTTCACTTATGGCAAGGTTGCTGGATACAAGGTTAATATACAAAAGTTGATTGCTTTCTTATTGTTTTAATCCTCTGGGGCTGCTATAGCAAATACTGTGGACTAGATGGTTTATAGGCAATATATGTTTATTTCTTATCATTGTGGATCCTGAGAAGTCCAAGCATAGGCATTAGCATATTTGATGTATTGTGAGGAACAACTCCCCAGGTCATAAATGGCCATTGTCTTGATGTGTCCTCAGATGGTGGGTCAAACAAGGGAGCTCTCTAGTTCCTCTTTGATAAAAGGCAAAAATCTCATTCATGAAGGCTCTACCCTCATGGCTTCACCCCCTCCTAAAGGCTCCACCTCCAAATACCCTCATATTGGGAATTAAGTTTCAATATATGAATTTTTGTGAAAAGGACACAAGCATTCAGTCTAAAGCTCTTATACATCATCAATAAACAGTTATAATTTTACATTAAAAGCACTATTTACATTAATGGCAAAAAGGGAAATACCTATGCATAAACCTAACAAAATACCAACAATATCTATTGGAAGCAAGCTACACAATTCTGATGAAAGAAGTCAAATAAGGCTAAATAAGTGAAGAAATTCACGTTAATGTATAGTAACACTCAACATTGTTAAGATACTGGTTTTTTTTGGATTGAGCTACACATTCAACTCAATCCCAATCAAAATCCTAGCAAGTAACTTTGTGGATATCAACAACTTGGTTTTAAAATTTGTATAACAGGCCAAAAGCCTCAGACTAACCAACACCATAGTACAGAGGAACAACACTGGAAGATTGCAACTTCCTGACGTGAAGTCTAACTATAAAGCTCATCAATGAAGACAATGCAGTTTTGCAAATGAACAGACAAATATATGAATGGAACAGAATAGAAAGTCCAGAAATACATCCACACGGGTATAGTATAGTCAACTGATTTTTACAAAGGAGAAAAAAAAAATTAATGGCAAAAATTCAATTGATAATCAACAAATCTTATCAACAAGTGGTTGATAATCTTATCAACAAATGGTGCTGAGGAAGATAGCGATCTACATGCAGAATGTAAATGAAGAAATGTAGACACAGAATTTTCACCCCTCATGAAAATCAACTTGCAATGCATGATAGCCCTAAATGTAAAACGCAAAAGTAACACGACTTTTAGAAAATAACATAGGAGAAAATCTAGGTGAAAATACTCATATTGATGACTTTTAGATATAATATAAAAAGCCTCACCCATAAAAGAAAAAAAATGTTGTTAAAATGTAAACTTCTGCTCTGTAAAAGACACCATTAAGAGAATAAAAAGACAAATGACAGAGTAGGAGAAAAAAATCTGCCAAAGATGTATCTTACAATGTCTTTTTGGACTTGTGTCGAAAATATATAAAGCACTTAAAACTCAACAATAAGAAAATAACCCAATTACAAAATGAACAAAAGATCTGAATGGATAGCTCATCAAAGATGATATATTGGTGTCAAACATATGAGAAGATACTCAGCATCATTTGCTGTGAAGAATTGTGAGTTAAAGCAATGGTCCTACCACACACAGCTATAGAATGACAAAAATCCAAAACACTGACAACATCAAATGCTGATGAGGAGGCAGGGCAACGGGAATGCTCAGTCTTTGCTGTGAGAATGCAAAACAGCATAGTCCCTCTGGAAGACAGTTTAGTAGTATTTTACTAAAGTAAACACACTCTTACTATATGGTCCTTGGAATTTTACCACATGAGTTGAAAAATTATATCCACACAAAAACCGGTATGGAGGTGTTCAGAGCAGCTTTATTCATAATTACCTAAAACTGAGAGCAAAAAAAATTGAGAGAAGTATTCACCCAGTATAAATGGGTAAATTGATAAACAAACTATGGTTACCCTGTGCAGTGTGATATTATCCAGCAATACACAAGGGAGCTGGCAAGCCACAGAAAGACAAGGGGGTGGCACTGAGCACACACCACTATGTGGAGGAGGCCAGGAGAAGAAGGCTACATGCCATGTGATTCCAATAATAGGACATTCTGAAGAAGACACTGCTATGGAGACAGTACAAAGATCAGAGGTTCAATGTGCATGCACATGGGGTGGTGTGGGAGAAGCATGGCATCTCCAGGGCAGAGACATTAGCCTGAAGGACACTATGATGGTGGGTACATGACATCACATACTTGTCAATGTCCATGGGATTTTACAACACAAAGAATGGACCATGATACAAACCGAAGTATTTGGTTAATCACGGGTATCAATACTGGTTCATCAATCACACCAGTGGGGGGTGCTCTGAACACAGAGGTCATGGTGTAGGGACAAAGGGTGTATGGGATTGTCAGTACTTTCACCTTGATTTTTCTGCTCTAAAGAAATACAATTTGTTAACTTAAAAAAAAAAAGAAGACACTCCCCACCACTCACGTGGGGTGCTCAACGAGACTACAGCTAGGTCCTCTCCTCCTCCCTTGTGTGGGGGAGGTAGGCCTGGGTGTGAAGGGAGGTCAGCTGGGGCATAAGAAGCCAAAATGATCCTTTAAAAATCTCAATGCCGGGAGAGGAGCCAAGATGGCGATCTGTAGCCAGCTTTCTGCAGAGGTTCCTGTTCAGAAGGAGAGTTAAAGGACAGAAACTTAGCAAGAAAGCCGATGGTTTGGATCTTAGTCAAAAGAAAAGGTCGAAGAACGCACATCAACCCTGCTTGG